>LR752042.1:0-13411 GCA_902729485.2 Mus minutoides
GTGTTTAATAAACAGAAACAGAATGGAGCTAAGTTAAAGAATATGTATTATAGCCAGGTGCTGGTGGTGCACGCCTTTAATATCAGCACTTGGGAGGCAGAGGCAGGCAGTTTTCTGAGTTCAAGGCCAGCCTGGTCTACAAAGTGAGTTCCAGTACAGCCAGGACTATTCAGAGAAACCCTGTCTTGAAAAACCAAAACCAAACCAACCAACCAAACAACACAACACAAAACAAAAAAACAACAACAAAAAAAGAATATGTGTTATGTAACTAGAGGAAAAATATGTACTTTATGACTTGCACAAGCTTTCTTGGACATTCTGTTTCACAGTTGGTTTTGAACTCACAAGGGTTCCCCTGCCTCATCATCTTGACTGCTGAGATTACAGGTGTATGCCACTATGCCCAAACATTTTCTTGATTTTAGTTTGCGCAGAGTATCAAATGAGTAGTTTCTATATGCTTTAAGGCAGTCAAGCTCAAGATTTTTTTCACAGTCATTTTAAGTGTTTCTTTTTAGTGCAGGAACTTCCATGGTTCCAATATGCAAGCTGAACTCCTCCACTACCAAATTGAAGAATTTTTATCTGTCCATTAACAAAGCACACTTTGCATTTTAACACCCTTTTCAGTGACTTTCTCAATCCCAGAGTGAGAAAGGCAACTAATTTTAAGCAGATTATAAAAAGTAGACTGTGTTCTTGTGTTCGGGGCTGCTTTTTAGCATCTTATACAACTTTAAAATCTGCAGTCGTGACTGCACGTCACGTAGTCTAAGTCTGTGCTCGCTTTCCATGACACCATTTAACCATAAAGAACTGGTACACAGTTTTGTTAGTCTTTTGACTTTTTGAAATTAGTATTTGTTAAGGCACAATGGTTTTTACATACCAAGTAAATGCATTTTTAGAATCATATTGGATTTCTTAACTCACTTAAATTTTCACAAATGTTAGTTTTGTGGATTTGAGGTATATGAAATTTATATAAAATAGCCATGCAAAGTAGTTGTATAAATGAGGAGTAAAGAATAATAAATTCCACAGCAAAATCTCACAATGTCCATGAAACATAAATCTGAAAACAGTACATCGTAAAAATTTCCCTTTCCACATGTCATTTTGTCACCCTCTCAAAACCATGGCCCTTCCTGGCTCTGTTTAAACTGCTTTTCTATAATATAACACTAATTTGATGCCATCCAACCTCATTATTGTGTATTTTAGTATAGTTATTGTCATCTCATTTCATTTAAATTTGGATTTATTTATTTTTATTTATTGTATATGTGTGTGCAAGCAGAAATAACATAGCATGTGATTGAGTGTCAGAAGACAAATTTCAGGTTTTCTTCTTCTTTTCTCATGGTAGTTCCAGGGATAGAACTCAGATCATCAGCTTTGATGGCAAGCACATTTATCCACTGAGGCATCATGCTGGGCCCCCTCAGGAAAAAAAAAAGTATATATATATATATATATATATATATATATATATATATATATATATATATATAAAATTGTATGCCCTTTTAATATTAGAATTCTCCATTTCCCTTCTTCATATCATAAATTATTTTGTATAACATCCTTCTTTTCAAAATATGTAAGCCTTGATTATATACATATCAATAGGTGATCTAAATTGGCAAAATAATTGTATAAGATGATATTCTAGTGTTTGCCATTTTCCTAAATCTGATTTTTTTTAAAGATAGATAAGATCTTCAAAGTGGTGAAAAAAAAATCACACTATTATACCAGATAAAAGTTGTTTTACTTTGGTGAATATTGAATACAGAGGGGATCTTTTTTTTTCATCCATGCAAATGTCCTTTTATTTAGCCCAGTGATTCTCATCCTTTCTAATGTTTCTAGCATCTCATACAGTTCCTTACACTGTGGTGACCCCCAACCATACAATTATTTTTGATGCTACTTCATAACTAATTTTGTTACTGTTATGAATAATGCAAATTTTATCTGTGTTTCTGATGGTCCTAGGCAGCCCCTGTGAAAGAGTTGTTTAATCCCCAAAGGGGTCACCACCCGCATGTTGTAAATCACCGTTTTAGCCTATGCTCATTCCCTCACAAACTGTAATCTAGTTCTTATTGTTGTGATTATAAAAAAGATAGATAAATATTAAGATATGTTCTATGGGAGTGTGGTAAGGTGTTGGGAAAAGGGGTGCCTTGGCGGGCCCTTGCCAAGGCATCCCTTCCCCGTGAGGGACCAACCACAGGATGGAATAGAATAGAGTTTATTTAGGGCCTGGGAAGGGGAGTTAAGAGGGTAGTAGAGACAGGGAGAGAGAGAGAGAGAGAGAGAGAGAGAGAGAGAGAGAGAGAGAGAGAGAGAGAGAGAGAGAGAGAATACAGCATAAGTGGGCCATGACCACGTGGAGGGGGGGAAGGGAGGGAGGAAGAGAGAGGGAGGAAGAGATCAAAAGGCAAGAGGGTGAGAAAGAAGGGAGAGGGAAGCAAGAGTTATTGCCAAGGTAAATGGGGAGGAGCATACATGGCTGTTGCCAGGTAACTGTGGGGGTGGAGTTTAGACAGAATGCTAACACTTATCCTTTGAGTATTATATTTATTCCCTTTAATCTACAAACGTTACCGTAAAGTTCCCCGAGTGTAATTAATCTTGAGTAAAGTCTTTGACTATGACTGATATATTCGTTTATAAAAGTCAAACCGATATCCCTATCTAACTAGCTGTTTGAAATAATAGAAAAGAAACGACGAGTAAAGTAAAAGAAAGGGTTCTATTTTCTTTTTGTTGTTGTCGATCTCTTGTAGCAAGAATAATTTGTTGTTTGTGCGGTTTATCTTTGACTAGGACTGGAGTCCCAGTGAGCATCTGTAAAGGCAGAGTGACTAACTCTTCCCAGACATTGTCTGGAAGTAGCTGATGGGAGTTTCCAGCATTATGAAATCACGTGCATAAACTGTGCTTCCGCTTTCATGGTACATTATTAAGGGTGCTGGGTGGAATTAAATTTGATTTGTTCATGCTGAAACCAATATTGCTGCATTCTGACATCAGACAGTAACGAAACTAAATATGCCTGAGCTATTTCACTCATGTAAGCTGTGAAGTCCTTCTTAAAGTGAACCCTAAGCAACTGATTCTTTGAATGGATAGGTCCAGAAATACATACAGGAAACAGCCCAGTTCTCTGTCCTGTGTCTAGCCTCCTGCACACTGTTTTTATTAGGGTTGAAACTGCATTAATGAAGGTCCTCCAAACACTCAAGAAATACACACAGGTACAAAGACTGTAAGCATATTACATGCTTCAATATTCAAATACTTCTCTGTCTCTTTAAGAATGATTCATTAGACTATTCTCAGGTTTATATTGTGGGCATTGTCTGTGATTCCTTTGCTGTTTTTCCCCTTATGGATTTCCACATTCTTTGCATTCTTTGTGGGCGAGCTAGCTGCCAGACAATGGAGAGGCTAACTGCCTATTGTCTGCCAGATTCTCCATTCGTATTTTAATTTCTCCATTGGTCCATTAAGCTGAGAGTGTCACTACTCTCATAAGGCAAGTACGCCTCACAGCAGCAGATGGCAGTTTTCACTGTGGCACTCACAAGAAATAGAGGTGATCCAAAAAAGCATGCAGAATATATAAGTTGTCATGTATTCCGTGAGCTAAAATTGTCAACTGTTAATATCGGCGAAAACAACTATTTTAGTGGCCATTGACTCTGACATTGTGGGATTTATGGACTTAGAACTTGCCATGACTGGTGCTCTTTTCCTGTATTGAAAACAAGATGGAGAAGATTGTATTGACAAATTTGGTCCTTTATTATGCAGAAAAGTATTAAGGAGGCAAAAAGATATGCAATATGCATTATGTTAAAGTTTTTTATGAAGAAAGGGTGGCATTTTTGAAAAAATTCAATTACTTTTCTTGATGACTAACTTTGTCACAGTTTGGAATCTATTTAAGATATGTACTAATAATTTTATGTTTCTGAGGTTGTTTGCACAAAACTAAGATGTAATATATTCCCTGTGCTTTAGAAGTTTGGGATGTTTGGATATAACATACTGAGACACATACCACCTTTACTTCAGAGTTTGAAATGATCTTTCTGAGGTTTTTCTCTGTTAACGTTCAACTTCTCATATCTGCTAGGCAGAGCAAAAGAAATATCTTAGAGGGTCAGCACAAGAGATGAGAGTGCTTGTGAAAGAAAATAATATACGAGGCCTATGGTTTAAACAGCAGAAAACCTGAGGCAGGTACAGGCAAGTAAACAAAGTTGTTGATTCACTCCGGTACTGACCGGTTGTAGAGATAAAAAGGTATGCAAAGAGAGTAATGGGCCATTTGGCTTGGCCTCCACTGACTCAGGAAAACCCCCTGCGGGATAGATGCTACCTGGGGGCTCTTGCTGATGTTTGAACTAGCCGATAGTGTGAAACCGCGCATCCCCTACCCCAATCTTCCCAACCCCCACCCCATTCACTATATAAACTTATAGTTCGAGAGCCTCGGGTCGGCCCTTCTACCTCTTGCGTGGGGAGTGTGTCGGCCCACGGAGCTCCGTGAAATAAACACCTCGTGTTCATTGCATCAAGACGGTCTTTTGTGGTTCTTCGGGTGTGTGAACTCCTGAGACTCGAGTAGGAGGTCCCCTCCGGGGACCTTACACTTGGGGGCTATTTTAAAGCAGGTACTTTTTGGAATAGGCGTTGGATTTTATTATTTGTGCCTTAAATGATGTAGCCCCAAGTGAGGCTGAGTTTATGAACTGTTTATTAACAGTTTATTAGAAACTGAAAATAGGAACCATTAACTGGCTTTCAGGTGGACTTCTGGATGAAGCCAATAGTTCAATATCCTGTGAACGTTTAATGAAAGAAAATATTTTGCCTTCCATTAAAAGATATGTCAGTATTGACTAGCAATTGTATTAGCTTACTCAGAATACGAAATCAGCATTATATGTGTGAACAGGTATGTGAATGCTATGCAATATACTTAAATAAATAAATGCTAGAACAAATTTCAAGGTATTTTTATTATAAGAAACAGAACAGCTAATACTGGCACACAGCAGTTTTAACATTGTAATAAGTAATAATTCAAGGTGTATTTCTGCTCAGACAGATAATACAAAGTTTTTATTTTAATTCAATTTCTCAATGAAGGAAATATAGTTTAAACACTATTTCTTAACCACAAAAATATTTCCATAATAGAATAAAAAACCCAGAGAGCCTGGATAAAGCTATTTCTGCAGATGGTGTGGGAGAATAGTTTTCCAAATGTTTCTGAAATAAATGCTTTAATAAGTAGCTTTTCATTAACCCGGAGAACATTCCAATCTAGTAGCATTTCTCCAGGGATGGACTTTTTAATTAGTGTTATGACTAAGAGAAAGGAAAAGGAGGCTGCCTGGCCATCATCACGGTCAGCACTGGAAAGTTCACTTTATAGTTAATTAAAATCTACAGAATTAAAAAGAAAGGAAATAGCTATGTTTAGAGCCAAACCATCTCATTAGAGATGAAGGACTTCACCATGGATGCTGACAGCTTTGAGAAGGAGCACCGGTTTGCATGGACAGTGTCTCAGTAATATTCCAGACTTGGTCACATGCTGGCTAGGCAACCCTGGGCAAAACAATTAATCGCCCAGTTGGAAAATAAGGACAATTATTCTTAAGAAGGTAAGGAAACCTTATTAAAATCAAGTGTGAAACTATTAGGGAATATGAAAATTACTCAGAACCCAAGGCGATATTATGATAAAATATCCAATATTTTCTGAATGTTCTTTTTTTGGTAAAATACCTATTAGTATTTAACAACAACAACAACAACAACAACAACAACAACAACAACAACAAAAAAGAAGTGCCTGCATGCAAAAACTAGAAGACACTGTCTTTAAATTGTAGTATTTGGATTCAATTAGCCTTTTCCAATATATATGCATCATTGACATAAACTCCTGATCCGAACATATTCAATCAAGTAAAATATTCCTTTAAATTGTGGGGTATCCTGGTTGCAATGAAGTCCTTTCAAGTGCAGATGCTTGGTCAGTTGTGAGAGAAGACTTCTGCTTAGAACCTGACATGTCTGAAGGGAGAGGGCTTAAAAATGCAACCATAGCTGCATCATCATACGGAAAATAAACAGTTTTGACATTTATTATACACCAGCATGGGATTGTATATCTAGGTTGCTACACCGAACAGGTGCACATGTCCCAAGTGTAGGGTTAGGCTCAGTGGCTCAGACCTTATTACACGTGCAGTTTTAATCTAGTTTCTAACTTTAAGGTGGGCATGAAACTTTAGCTTTTGTCTGCCTCATTTTGAGGTGTGTATTTTGTCTTCTACAATATATTAATAGTTTTTCTCTTTATATCTTTCTTTGTGATCTCTCAAATGCGTTTAGAAGTAGGGATAAATAAATAAATAAATAAATAGATAAATAGACAAATAAATGGAACTGAAATATATTATGAGAATAAAATTAATTTCAGATAGAAAAAATACACATCACAGAAACATTATATGGTATATATATATATATATATATATATATATATATATATATATATATTATATTATATATTCTAACATATATACATATATATGTATTAAAAGTTTCTATGAAAGTGTTTATGAAAAAGTGAAACATGGAAACTGGGCCTTTGGGCCCAGGCTTGAGAATGTGACCTTTGTGACTCAGTGCTCCAAGGCATACAAACAGATAATGACATTTCTCCACCCACCTGCTTCCTGGGTATGGGAGTATTCTTTCAAGGAAAGTCACCCTGACCCACCCTGACCACTGCTGGAACCTGCTATGCAAATGTGCTATTGTTACAGGCTGATAGAAAACTGTCTTGACTTTCCACTTCCTTGTGACTCTTAACTGGTATTTTTGGTATTTTCCAACAATGCCTTCCCCACCCCCTTGAGTTGTGGTTTCTCCCTTTAAATATCCCCTTACCCAGCTACTCAGGGCCCACAGTCCTTCTGAACCACTGAACCTGTAAACTAGCCCCAATCAAATGTTGTCCTTATAAGAGTTGCCTTGGTCATGGTGTCTGTTCACAGCAGTAAAACACTATGACAACCTTATACTGCAACTTATTATAAAAGTGCAAATATAAGTCACTATTTTGTTTTGCTTAGCACCCTGAGTTCAAAAGATGAGTAATACTTAATGATGTGGATTAACCTAAATTCATTAAATACCAAACATTTGTCCTATATAGTAATTCTTTGAAACATTTTTCTGACCTTATTTTTTCCAAGCACAGAGAGTGAAAGAAGATCTATATTCCCTGAGGAATCTCAGAACTATCTGAGAAGAAAAGGAGTTTGTATCTAAGCATGAAACAAAACAAAACAAAACAAAACAAAACAAAAAAACCAAACAAAACAAGAACCCATTTGCTCCTATATTTAAGACCAGAACAAATTCCCTGTGAGTTTATAGAAAAGAGCAAAAATGACCAATCAGTCGACATTGAATATTCACAGCACTTTGCCATTTCAGCTTTTTCATCCTGGATTTTATGAACCTGGAGTAAACCTACACTATATCAGATTACTACTGCTATGCAGTAGAATTATGAAGTGAACCAGGAATGAGAGACAGTAAACTTTAAATTTTCTGGTAGAAACTTCAAAAGTAAAAAGAAATAGAGATAATTTAAGTAATACATTTTACCCTAATATGCATTAAAAATTCTAAGTGCTAACCAAGATTAAACTTATTAAAATATATTACATCATTTTTTTTTCACATTTGAAGCAGTCAATAGCTATGGTGGTAAATAGCACTCATTGACAAAATAGCCATAGAGAATAACTATTGTAGTGTATTTTTAATAAAGTGGAAGTGTGTCAAAAATTGCTCTCTTGAAGCACAGCTCAAATCTCCCATCTTCTTTGAAGCCTATCTGATACTATCAGCATGAAATTATATTTTTGAACAAGTCTCATAAAACATTTTTTTAAAGTTTTACTGTGTTCCATGAGCATGTCTTTTGCTACGATAGATGTTTAAAAGCTAACCACCCCATGTTGTTTTCTTGAGGATACTAAAGTGTTTAGTGATAGAGCCCCAAAGTTGTGTACTAAAGAAAACAGTGATTTATTTTTTTCCCAAGCTTCCTCTTCCATGTGATAACTACAAAATACCTATTAATAAAATTTTGATATGCTAATCTCTGGTCAGTCTATATGTGATTTTACAAGGTGGGATAGACTGTGGAAGAGCCAGGAATTCTACATTTTGAATTCTGATTTCATGTCCAATGTAAAACCTTGGATTATAATTAGTTATATCTAACTAGTTACTAGTTATTCTTTGATCCTAGTTCCCCATCTGAGAGAGGGCTTTAGAGACTGGTTGAGAAAATTCAGTGAGAAGCTTTGCCAATGCAAAGTTTGCAGATTCCAGGATGGAATTTCTTCTGCTTTTATCATTGTTTGATTAACTGAGAACTGCGGCTATGTACAAGAGAAAGAATGTTTTTGTTACCTGACTTTTGGCTGCTTCATGGTTTCCTATATGTATCACCCTGTCCACCCTTATCCCTTCTTATCCCCCAACACTAGGTAGGAGAGAAAAAAGGCTAGAGGAAAATGGGAGCATTGATCTCATCAGACTACTTCCTGCTAATTTGGAGCATTGAGTTCTTTGGGGGCAATTTTGATATCTCCAGCCAACAACCAGTAAACCAAGAACCAGCAATGGCAGCAACCATCAGCAGCAGGAGCAGCAGCAAGAAGAGCAGCATCTACCACACTTCACAGACCACATGAAGCTCAAGAAGAAGGAAGACTGAAGTGTGCGTGCTTCAGTTCTTCTTAGAAAGAGGAACAAAAGCCCATGATAAGAGATACAGAGACAAAGTATGGAGCAGAGACTGAAGGAAAGGTCATCTAGAGAGTGCCCCACCTGGGGATCCATCCCATATACAGTCACCAAACCCAGACACTATTGTGGATGCCAAGAAGTGCTTGCTGACAGGAGCCTGATATAGTTGTCTCCTGAGAGGCTCTGCTAGAGTCTGACATATACAGAAGTGGATGCTCTCTGCCAACCATTGGACTCAATAAGAGGTCCCCAATGGAGGAGTTAGAGAAAGGTCTGAAGGAGCTGAAAGGGTTTGCAACCCATAGGAAGAACAACAGTATCCACCAACCAGACCTCCCAGACCTCCCAGAGCTCCCAGGAACTAAATCACTAACCAAGGAGTACACATGGCTTCAGCTGCAAATGTAGCAGAGGATGGCCTTGTCAGGCATCAGTGGGAGGAGAGGCCCTTGGTCTTGTGAAGTCTTGATGCCCCAGTGTAAGGGAATGTGAGGGTGGGGAGGTGGGGGTTGGTGTGTGGGTTGGGGAGCACTGTTATAGAAGCAGGGGGAGGGAGGATGGGATAGGGCAGTTCTGGAGGGAAAACTGGAAAAAAAATTTGAAATGTCAATAAAGAAAATATTCAATTTATAAAAAAGTGTTTATACTATTAAAAAAAAAAGGTCTGGGGAATGGCAAACATCATATACTTCCATAAACTATCTGCAGCTGGCAAAATCGTGCCCTGCCAGAGCATGAAGCAAATCATAGTCAGCTTCTGTGGACAGCCTGGGGTTAAAACAAAAACATAGCCCCATAACATTTCTAGGCTTTTAAAGAAAGCATAGAAAATTTTCACTCCACATTTTAGAGAGAGAACCATCTTCCTAGTGAGAGACCAGATCTTTCGTGTTTAGACTCCATCTTAGAGAACTTGACCTAAGGTTGAACTCAGGTTAACTCACAAGCTGGCACCTAGCACCAGTTTCCAGGTTTCTCCCCAACAAATCTGTGCGTCCAGCCCTGACACTTCACTTCCTGACAACCACCAATCAGGAGGAAAGCTGAAGGTCTCTGTGGTTTGGCTCCCAGCACCAGCTAATTATGTTAAAGCCCCCCCTCCCCATTAAATTAAACAAATTAAATTAAATTAAATTAAATTAAATTAAACAGCCCCGCAATCAGATTTAAACCAGGCTAGATAACCCCTTCTTTGGGGAGATGGTTCGAGACAGGGTATCTATATATATAGCCCTGGCTTTCCTGGAACTTACTCTGTAGATCTCGAACTCAGAAATACACCTGCCTCTGCCTCCCAAGTGCTGGGAATAAAGGTGTGTGCCACCACTGTCTGGCTAGATAACCCCTTATTGCCTCTAGGCTCAGGGTGCCCCTCCTGACCTGCTGTGTCAGAGATGGTAGTGTGGCCAAAGCTTGGGTTTAAATAAAGAGACCGTAGAGTGATTACATCAGAACTGGCTTCGTGGTGGTCTTTTGGGGTTCAGGAACACTTTCTGGCATAACACTAGTATTTGAAAAAAAATGTTTTAGTCTGTTTAGTTTCAAAAGCATGGAAGTCATCTTAACCTCTAAAGCAGACGTCGAGTCCATCCATTTTTTCCCGTTCTTTCTTTTCTTACCAAGGCCAACAATGTAGGTTACACGAACCTCCCTTCGAACAATTGAGTACCATTTTGGACTTCCTTGCTATTCATAGAGCATTGGTTTAAAATTGTCCCCTTGCTTTTCAAATAGAAGCTGAACTATGATAGTCTCAGGGACCTATCCTGGCTGATCTTTATTTAGTGTTCCAGCCCACTGAGTTACTATGTAGTAACTGTTTATAACTCCTTGTTCCTCAAATATCCAACCACATCCTCTGTAAATGACAAGCCTGTTCACTTTGCTTGAGCATTCCACATCCGGATTTGATTAACTTTTCCCCTATCATTGCTGTCTCTGTTCAAATATAATTTTATCTTCCTCCCTGGCTGTCAAATTTAGATAAAACCTCTCTTTCTAGCGCATCTGTGATTTGATTATCTTATTTGTTTATTTACACAGTCATTTGTCAGTGGGCTCCAACACTGGCAGTTCAAATGGAAGCCTTTTTATTTTAGCAAAACAGTATTGTTCCTGTAATCACTATGCACTTTTGGCATGTGCTCAATAAGTATTTGTTGGGCATCTAAACGCCACATGCACAGTCATTTCCAAATATGTTTGGTGTGCTTATGAAAAGCAGATATTAATTCTGAGATTAATTCTGAGTGACATTATCAGAGATGTGTTGAACTTGAGATGACCTTTTAGTAACCCGTAGCATCAGACTCATAGAAAAGAAGACAGGATATTCTATATTAGCAAGGTCAGAAAGTCAGGAGTGGGCCTTCTATTTGTCATTTGTAAATGTCATTTGAGATAGAGACATCCTGAATAATAGATTGTTTGCTAAAGATTTCATCTTTTGTACAATGATTCAATTTCTTTTTGTATTCAGTATGGGTATTCTGATGTAAATAGTCAGAAGTTTTTTATGTTAATTTTAAAAGCTTCTCATTCTAAATTTTACATTTTAAATCAAACATCATATGGAATGATCTTTTCATGTATTACACGGAGACCAGTTAAAATTATTCACTGTTAGGTGGAATTTATAAACACACAATGGCTTCTCACTATATGTTCTTCAGAGAAAGGAAAAACATGTATCTGTTATTAAGTAAAGGCAGTTTCTAGAAGCATATTGATATTTAGAATTCATATTACTGTTATGGACAACATTATGCTACAAATGGTTATTTGAGTCATTTGCAATCAATGAGATTATTTGTTAAAGTTTAATGAATTGGGCAACAATATCCCAGTTGCTCAGTGAAGTGCACTTGTATAATTGGGATCGTTTCTCTCTTCATATAAAATTTATCATCCCAGGTCTCCAAACACCCTTGGAAAGTTCAAATAAGGCACAAATTATGCTTTCTTCAATTTTGTTCTGACGGATGTGCATTCTTTAAGTGATTTTTAAAGAGATAATAACACTGTATGTTTTTATTCTATTGAAAGGTTACATAATTTTATGCGTAGATTACATAAAATTCTTTTCCTTCTACCATTTGTTAATGTGTTAATATGACTTGCTGTGTCTTGATGCAGCACACCATTAAGATACCAATATCCATGTGTAATTGTGTGCTACTTTCTGCTCCTATCCCTCTCATACCTCAAGCTCCTCACATTTTACTCATTTCCTTTATCTTCCCACACCAGACAAGCAAGGAATGTTGTCAGGGATGCCTAGGAGTCAGGCAGCACTGAACTGCACACAGATTTCATGCTTTCTCCCTCCTCAGTAATTCAGTTCTCTGCCAGGAAGATGGATGAACATGGCTGCCCAGGAAACCCTTTTTACTCCTAAAGCACAACTGTTTATTTATCAAAGCAAATAATGTCTACGTTTATAAAATTAATATAATTGTTTTTGTTTTGATGTAGAAGAATAAAGACAGTGATAATTAGCCTTCAGTGACTTGTTAAAAAAAAAATCCAGGTTTTGGGAACTCTCAGTTTACAGAACTGGAAAATAGCTAAAGTCAATGGTGACCTTCAAAGTTTTAATGAACCATTTCATGACCTATCCCAGGTTATGTGAAAGACAGACTAATCTGGAGTGTGTCTCTTATCATTCATTGATTCTCTTCACAATATGTGTGGTGTCTTTTGAGTTCTAGCTGTGCATTTTTGCAAGTCTCTGTTGTTGGGCTTTACTATGGTTATGGCATGCAGACTGGTTTGAGTGACATGTGTTTAATAATGTCCATATGTGGCTCTCTCCTTAGGAACATGTATGAATTAGCTGGAGGGCCCTGTGGGTCACTGTCCCCACTGTCCTTTCTACTGACAACTCAGAGCCGCCCAGTTCTAGCTTCATCTTTATTATCTCTTACTACCTTTTCTTTGCATCATCATGTTCATCTCCTTTGTGTGGTTGGGGTTTTATGGCAAGTCTTCTGAGGAGGGAATTGATAATTCAAGTCCAAGCCCTGTGGGTACTGAAGGAACTTGATAAATATATGACATCTTGTTATAAGACATATTCAGATTGAGTCTTTTAAGCTTAAATGAGGACCCTAAACTTGAAAGGAGAATGATAGATCATCCTATTTGGGGATAAATTCTCCCCTAAATGTGCTAAATATGACTGACCTCTTTCAACATTTTGGGGGAGGGGTAGAGGTGTGCTGCTATTTGTTAACAACTATGAAAATTAGAAAGGACAACTGTGATATTGATTAAAACTTGAAGACATTATTAAACACATGAAAACATTACATTGGGTCTAAGTTTTGGCTCTATTATTTACCTATTCATATGAGATTTGGATAACATTCCTAGCTTCATTTACCATTTTATGTGGAAATAATAGTATTCATTGATACTGCTCCTTGGTCTGTTTCAAGTATAAGTTCACTATGTGTCATAAGCTTTCAAAGAGTTCATTTTATTTTGCATTTCTTAAGTTTAGTTACATTAGCTATCATACATAGAGTATATTATA
>LR752042.1:13511-73123 GCA_902729485.2 Mus minutoides
CACCTATAGGGTTGAAGACCCCTTTAGCTCCTTGGGTACTTTCTCTAGCTCCTTCTTCCTTGGGAACCCTGTGTTCCATCTAAAAGCTGACCGTGAGCTTCCGCCTCCATGTTTGCCAGGGATTGGTATGTTTTCCCCCGAGACCGCTATATCCGGGCCCTTTCAGCACCATCTTACTGGCATATGATATAGTGTCTATTTTTGTTGTTAGAGGTGGAATTATATTTGTAAGAAGATTGCTTTCTTGCTTTTGCTTGGGTATAGTTTCCTCCTTGTGTTGGAGGTTTCCATCAATTATCCTTTGTAGAGCTGGATTTGTGGCAAGATATTGTTTAAATTTGGTTTTGTCATAGAATATCTTGTTTTCTCCATCTATGGTAATTGAGAGTCTTGCTGGGTATAGTAGCCTAGGCTGGCAGTTTTGTACTCTTAGGGTCTGCATGATATCAGCCCAGGATCTTTTGGATTTTAGAATCTCTGTTGAGAAGTCTGGTGTAATTCTGATAGGTCTGCCTTTATATATTACTTCACCCTTTCATCTTACTGCTTTTAATATTCTTTCTTTAGTCTGTGCATTTGGTGTTTTGATTATTATGTGAAGGGAGGAATTTCTTTTCTGGTATAATCTATTTTGTGTTCTGTAGGCTTCTTGTATGTTTATGGTCATGTCCTTAGGTTAGGAAAGTTTATTCTATAATTTTGTTGAAGATGATAGCTCTCCCTTTGAGTTGGGAATTTTCATTCTCTTCTATACCTATTATTCTTAGGTTTGGTCTTTTCATTGTGTCCTGGATTTCCTGGATGGTTTGGGTTAGCAGACTTCTGTATTTTCCACTTTTATATAAACTTTTTCTTCCTAAAATCACTTTTTGTCAGAGCTTTTATCACAGCCACAGAATGAAATTAGAACAGCTTCTCAAG
Source organism: Mus minutoides (assembly GCA_902729485.2). Lineage (NCBI taxonomy): Eukaryota > Metazoa > Chordata > Mammalia > Rodentia > Muridae > Mus > Mus minutoides. The sequence goes on from LR752042.1 coordinate 14,433, forward strand.
TGTAGAGATTTCTTGCATACATTATCTTAATTGACATTTTTCTCTATAATTTGAGAATATAGAAGATGTGGGTTGGGTTTATGAACAGAATGACCTGGAAGAGTTCCAGCAGATAGTCACAACAAAATAATTTAATCTCCAGTTGCTTTTTCTCTGATGTTTTAAAAAATCTGTTTAGAATATTTGTAAGTAGTAGTTCTCATTAAACAGATGCCCAGAGAATTTCTAAACTGTTGAGAATGTGTGTCCAAAAAAAAAAAAAAAAAAAAAAAAGAAAGTGTTATTAGATGGAGGTATTGTATAGCAGATAAGCCTTTAAAAATATTACCGTGCTTAAAATTTAGTTCACTGGATAAAGGTTTCTGATGTCAAGCCTGATGATCTGAATGTGATTCCTAGAACCAATTTGGTTGAAGGAAAGTGCTGACTCTAAAAAGTTATTTTGTGACCTCCACATGTGTGCTGTGTCATACATGACCACCATCATCCATTGTCTTAGTTACTTTTCTATTGCTATGTGGAAACACCAGGACTAAAGCATTTTCTAAAAGGGAGAGTTTATTTAGGCCTACAGTTTCAGAGGGATGAGATCTCATGGTGGCAGGGAATCCTGGAAACAAGAAGCTGGCACAACATCAATGGAGAGCTCACATCTAATCAATGGAGAGCTCACATCTATTACCTCAAGCAGAAAGCACAGAGTGTGTGCCAGGAATGGCGAGTTCCCAGATTCTCAAAACTCTCCTCCAGTGATATGCTTTCTCCCACAAAGCCACAGCTCCGAAGAGTTTCCACGTAGCGCTACCAATAGGGGACCAAATATTCAAATATCTGAATTGATGGGGAAAATTTTTAATCAAACCACTACTCTCTCTTTCTTTCTTTCTTTCTTTCTTTCTTTCTTTCTTTCTTTCTTTCTTTCTTTCTTTCTTTCTCTCTCTCTCTCTCTCTCTCTCTCTCTCCCTTCCTTCCTTCCTTCCTTCCTTCCTTCCTTCCTTCCTTCCTTCCTTCCTTCCTTCCTTCCTCTCTCTCTCCCTCTCTCTCTCTCTTTCTCTCTCTCCCTCCCTTCTTCCCTCCCTCCACCTCCCTCTCTAAATAAATAAGAAAAATACTAAAAAATTATATTATGATACTTTCAATTTTATGTGATTGCATAACACTTTTTGTTAAGTCAACATTTTTAATCATAAAATTGTCAAATCATCTATAGGGGTAGAGTTTTAAAATGATAAATGGAATTTAGAGATTCCTTCCTTCAGACCCCGTACTTTTGGTGTTGAATTGGGTCTGTATCAGGTGTGTTGTGAAAGCTTTGCTTTAGCACCTATCTTGCTGTGCCAATAATGTTTGAAATCTGCTCTAATGAAAATGGTAAGGCAGAGCACAACTATAACGCTTTGGCAACACACTGTGTATGGAAGTTCTGGTTAACAATTACAGGCAACAGAAACAAGAGTAAGCAAAGGTAGAATAATGTGATTGCAATCAGGAATAAAATTGGTATTTATCATTTAAAAACTAATTTCATTTTCAGCATGCAAACTAACTTTTAAAAAGTACCTAGATATTAATCTGAAATGTATAAATTTCTGTCACATTTTCTCCAGTTTTTTTTTCCCTGTGGGAAACTATCTAGTTAATCTGGTAGTTTATATTGAATTTTAAAATGATTTTATTGTTCATACAGAAGATAAGCTCTAAAAATAAAAACAAGGAAATTAACCTACAAGTTATATAAACTAAAAAATATTCAAGGAACAAAAAATAAATTCATGCGTTAGCTCCTATATTTAAAAATTAAGAAAGTAAATGTCATCAAAGATGCTCTTTCTCAACATCTGTGTATAAAGGTCACTTGGGAGTCACTGTTTTCTAACAATTTGATTACTTAGAAATGCAACCGTAGGCTCTTGAGTTTAAAATTCTTTTGGACCATTTAAGAAAACATTTGTATTTGAACCTCTAGTTTTCATTATCAAAACTGGAAAACCCTGAAAACCATAAAGCCTTCGCTATGTCTCCAAGATGCTTTTCTCTGCCCTGGAGCCTGCCATGAGCTGTGGGGAGAGGCTTCTAATGGATCGTATTCCTGGCTGTGGCTTTGTTACTATCACAGATCTTGGAGGTGGAGAATATCAGGTATAGTTTTCATTCTTGTACTTGGCTGGCCTGCATGTATTTATATTTGGTCCTGGCAGGAAATTCCTGCACGAACGTCCTAAACTATAAAGACTTTTTCCTTAAGAGGTTTTTAAAAGCAGAAGAAGCCCAAAGCACATCAATGTCAAATTCATGAATATAAGTTTCAGCACCCAGGGGTTCTCTCTCTCTCTCTCTCTCTCTCTCTCTCTCTCTCTCTCCCTCTCTCTCTCTCTCTATCTCTATCTCTCTCTGTGTGTGTGTGTGTGTGTGTGTGTGTGTGTGTGTGTGCACTGAACCTACAGCCATCCATCCAAGAGTTCATGAATAGTTTAACAAAGAAAGGGCAGAGCTATTGAGTAATCCAGGCTCATTAATTGTGTACTTGCCAGGAGGATCTGACTTTAAATCATTAATGCAGGCAACATTTCTCCCTAGAGCCATCAATGTGATTGTACTGCTAGAAAAAATGTAATAACGATGGATTTTCTTTTCTTTTTTCTTTTCCCTCTCATTGGAACTTCAGAGTCACAGGTAATGTATATGTTCTCTTAAACATAAGGGACTATGTTTATTTATAGTCATAGGCTGTAGATGTTTTGAACATGTTACTGTTTCCATGTTGACAAAGAACTGGTAGAAATAGCGATTTAGAGTCTGATAACCCAGGATGTTTTGTAAACTCTCATCTTATTTTAGGTTAGTCAACAGTTATCTTATATAAACATTCATATTTTATAGTGATATGCAACTTTGTTTTTGCTATTTTGTACAGTGCAGTTTATGTAGAAAAGTGCTCAATTTGGAAATGATGCTAGATTTCTCATTTTAACTCACTTTTCAGAAATAATGTGGCATGTAACTTTGGCATTCTAGGTTGATGTTTCCGATTCTTTTGATGACACGGAGTATGATATAACACTATCTTCAATTTCTGCCACAACCTACAGCTCACCCGTGAGTAGAACACTGGCAACAAATGTGTCAAGTGAGTCCCTGTTTTAACATACTTTTCATTAAAATGTATTTAGTAACTGTGGTGGATAGAAATATTTACATTGGCAGAGTTTGATTTACATGTGTGAAATCAGTACAGAGTGATTAACGTGAAATGGGAAGTTAAGACAATGTTTACAATTTGTCTTCTGCTAGCAATCTTGTTTGTTTCCCTTACTTTCAAAGAAAAAAAGGTAATTATTTTTGTTTGGGAAGTGGATTAGAGAGTCTGTTAATGGTGTGACATTTAGATTATTGGAGTCAAGAAAACAAACTCACTATATTCCTTAAAGGGAAAAAAAAAACAAACTATTCAGTTTGTAAGGCTGTGTCTTCTCTTCTTACTTCTTGCAGGTAAACCCTGCATTAACAAAGCCTTTCAAAAATAAAAATAAAAAAAGACTTGGCATCAAAAGTATGTTTGGCATGTTTTATAGCATTGCTTTTTTTTACAATCTTAGAAAAGAATGTTTGTTCCTGAAAAGAATTTATTACTTAGTTGTTGTTGTTGTGTTTTTTCAAACATGTAGGGAGAATAAATTCAGGCTGATTTCTGGGAACTTCAATAGTTCATTATAAATACTTTTTTAAAAAAAGATTACTTTTTTGGGGTAGAAATAGAATAATCATTTGATCATTTAATAACACGAGCTTTTAAAAATAGAACCGGGGCCTCCAGTCTTCCTAGCCGGGGAGAGAGTCGGCTCTGCTGGGATTCTCCTTTCATGGAATACCCCTCCTAACCCAAATGGAAGAATCATATCGTATGTTGTTAAATACAAGGAAGTGTGTCCATGGATGCAGACAGCGTATACCCGGGCGAGAGCGAAGCCCGACAGTCTGGAGGTTCTTCTCACTAACCTTAACCCTGGGACAACGTATGAGATTAAGGTAAATACCTTGTGAGTGGATACTGAGTATTGAAATAGTAAATCCACGAGGGAAGTGGGAGTTTCGCCCACCTTGTAAGCCCGCTAGTTGAAGGAACTGAACCACTGAGGAGTGACAAGCTATCACGTGCTCAACTTTCAGACACATATGCACAGCCGGGGGAAGCACTGTAATCTTTTCCTTCTCTATAAATAGATAAATATTTACATATTATCTATTAAAAAACTTTAGCTTAATATGGAAAGCAAATTGAGCTTAAAGTAACTATTTTATGTTTCAAAATGAAAATATTACATGTCATTTATTTATTATTTTAAATGATTTTCTGTGCAAGGTAGAAGAGCCCTGAGCCTCCTGCATGTTAGGTAAATACTCAACCACTAGTCAACATCCCTGACTAAAATAGTGCTCTTTTTAATCAGACTTAAACTAAGCCTTGATATTTTATTTTTCTAACTCTGTTGCATTTGGATGTTCATTACTTAACTTTTGGATAATGGATTAAAAACTTTGAAGCAACAGTTTTACTAAAAATAAATTCAATTCTGTTTCAGTCAATAAAGATTCACTGAACCCTCACTCTTTTGTGTTTCTAAAAGTGTATGATACTTTACAACATTAAGTATTCATGATTAAATGTTTTATTTGAATACTAAATAAAAATGAACTCACACAAAGCAATACTGTGTTGGATTAAAGAGAAAAGTTTGCAAATAGGGAATAGCTATGACATTTACAGATGAAAAAGTAAAGAACAGAGCTGTCTCCTGGTTCCTTGCTGTTTACCAACTTAAAAAAACCCATATCTTTCCTCTTTAGGAAATTTTTATTTATGTATATATTTATTTATTTACATATTTGTTTATTGTGCTGGGGACATGCATGTCATGGTACAAGTGTCCATGTGTTGAGGTCAAAGGACAATTTATGGCAGTTGAAGTTTCCTTCCACCTCAGGGGTTCTAGAACTCTGACTTTAGTTGTCAGGCTTGAGGCAAACACCCTTACCTTCTGAGCCATCTCGCCAGCCCTAACATCTTTTCTTTGAGTCTTGAAAATGAGTGAGCATAGAGAAAAAAAATTGCAAAAGCTGACTTGTGGCCGTATGAACTGTGGTTGGCTTTCTTAAATGATAAGACACCATAGGAGAGATTTTGCAAGAAGGGTTTTGACATCTAAAAACTCCCGAACTTATTTTCTATAATCATATGCATATTTAAGTTAACTGGTATCATAAAATATATACCTAGGCATAATAAATAAGTACTAAGGTTAATGTGATGTAAGAAATGATGGTTGAATGTCAGTTTGCCCAGACTAGTTCTGCTTAGATCTCTTTTTATTTTATGAGTTTGCATTTTATTTCTCTGAATTCTCTTATTTCAGGCTTATTAAGAAGCCTTTAGCCTATGTTTCATCTCACACTGCATAAATCATGTTGCGACATTTGCTCTCCTCAAATAAATGCTTGCCATTGATGAATTCCAAGGGGGAATTTGGCATGGTACATTTGATATCTTCAGTATAACTAACACCTATGGGGAAAGCCTGTTAAGTGGTCTATGTATATTATTTCAGTTAGTCTTAGAAAACACACTGTGACACAGGTAAATTATCATTCTTAGTCAAATATGGAAAAAACATATGCCTTAGAAGAATTAAGCAAGTTGCCTAAAGTTTTCCATCTGTGGAAGAACTACAAGATTGTAGGGTTCCACTCATGCATTTTGTAAAAGCTCAGAAGGTTCAAAGCCATTCACAGTCTCTTCCCTGCCTGTTGAGCTGTTTCAGTAAATCATGCAAATAAAAAGTTGTTTGTGTGCCCATTAAATTTTGACTTTGTCCTCTATGTTGTTACTCTATGTTTTCATTTACACTTTTTCAGAGTACTCATTTGCCCAGTTATATAGAGTGTGACCATAAGGTCTGATGTCATCTGTATAGCCTGTCTTATGAACAGTACATACACTTGGTATAGACTGACTTTTGGAACATGTATTTCAACTGAATTCATGTATTATTATTTTTTATAAGAATGTGGCCATGCCTACTGACTTCTCTCTCCTCCAGTTCTTTACTTCATCATTTAAAGGATATTGCCCATACGACTTTCTAGTTTGATTCCATGAAATGTCTTCCCCTGCTCCACATTGCTGCCTAGCTGGGGAATATTGTAAGAATTACAGGAAAATAGTTTTAGAACTTTCGTTGTGGTGAAGTGAATATTGTATTATTGAAGACTCTGTGTATTTAGAAAGCAAAAAAATTGAACTTAAAACCCCTGGTCTGTTTCAGGTTGCTGCCGAAAACAGCGCTGGCATTGGAGTGTTTAGTGATCCATTTCTTTTTCAAACTGCAGAAAGTGGTAATTTTCCTAAATCATTAATTCTAAATTAATTTAATCATGAGTTTTTATCATTTGAAAAATTAGAATGTAATGAAAATATGATGCAAAATGTATAAAATTATTGAGACTGGCCTTTGAATTCCTTTTAGTTATTTGAGATAATAAAAGTACTCTGAAATAAAAGTTCTATCTAAGCATCATCTTAGGGGCAGAACATTAGAAAGCACACACACACACACACACACACACACACACATGTACATGCACACACACACTCACACATACACACAGACACATACACAGACATGCATGCATGCATACGCACACATGCACACACACACATGTGCGTGCACACACAAATAGGATGAAAAAGCATCTATTATTATTTCAGGCAAACCACTCTTTTATTTTTATTTATTTTTATTTTTTTAAACCACTCTATTTTAATTTAACTTATTTATTTTAAGGAAAGCTTCCTCCGCAGCCTAGGCTAGCCTTAAAGTCACTATGCCATCGAGGTTGGCCTTAGACTTAGGACCTTTCTCATAGGAGTCCTGACTGCTGGGCTTACAAGTGGGTGCCATGATGGCCAACTTATAAGATTCCTCTGTGGATATATGGGTACATTGATGACTCATTCATATTTCTTCCCATGCATATGTTCCTGTGTTCATCTAGAGATGTCGATCAGCCTTTTCCATGTAAGCTTATATCTCTTTCACCATAAGCATTTTGTGATGTCAGACATGAAAATGCTAACTTCAGTGATCAGCCTATCCGTCTGTAAGACACAGCCATCATCAAACCAGTTGATGCATTTCCCTTCTACCTGTGGCTGAGAGGAACTTTGATGTCATCCTCAGCTCCTACAGTTACTTCCTCCAAGTAATGTCTAAGTCTACCAGCATCTCCTGCCAGTACTGTCGTGAAATGTATCCAGGGTCCCAACCCACTCGGCAAATCTTGCTGCTTGATGCATTTTCTTTACCTCTTTAGATGACTGAAATATCTTGTAACCCAATTAGGATCAAATGAATATAAGGAGGAATAGTTAATTAGATAATAGTTTCTCTGATTAATAAATATTTACCATGGATCTTATATTCTAATGGGATAAGATGAAGAAATTTGTGAATTAATATGCCAGGTATATTATAAGACTATATAATAATATCTATGATTTTTTCCATTATGGATGTTATGTTATATATATCTAAGTAAAATTCTCCCAATTGCTCAGTGTAATTGAGCATGGGTCCTGGTATATCAAGAGGATACAATAGTCATTATAGAAAAAAACATGTAGTACACCCAGCAATTAAACTATTGGTTTAAGATATGTTAAATTCTATACATTGAATGTGTAATTATCAAATGAGTAGAAATTCTTTTTCTGCTGGAAAAAAGTAGTCTTAAGAGAAATACATACAAATTAATCAGTGAAACTGAGCTGAATGAATAATATTCTGTCCACCAACATGAAAAGCCCAGTACTTAACTCCCTAGGGAATTTTCTTTTTTTCTCATGTAAATATGTAATTTATTTCAGATTTAAATATTAAAGTGACAACATATCTCAATGTCTAAAGGAATGAAGCAAACATAACAAAACAAAACAAAACAAAACAAAACAAACACTCAAAAACACCACCACCACCAAAGCCAACCTAGGAACCAAACACTAAAAACAAAAACAAAAACAAAAACAAAAACTGTATATGGGTGAGAAAATCTTGATATGTAAGACTTTTGGTACTTTATAGTAAATGTATAGTTGGATCAAAGTGTATGGATTCTCTGTATAGATAATCTACAAATAATGACATGCTGATATATATATAATTAAGAAGAAGAAGATTTAAATAAAGGAAGTCATCAAGATTTAACATTTTGTTATTTGATTAATGCTTATGGCTTTCTGTTTTGGAAACCAGGCTCCAGACTGTAAAAAAAATGGGATTACCTTATAAATTACCTTATAAATTCTTTCAATTTAATGTTTCCTTTATAATTCTATCTATCTATCTATCTATCTATCTATCTATCTATCTATCTATCTATCTATCATGTATCTACCTACCTACCTACCTACCTACCTACCTATTGGTTTTTGGAAACATGAATTCTCTGTGTAGCCCTAGTTGTCATGGAATTCACTCTATAATCAGGTTGACCTGGAATCAGAGATATGTCTGCCTCTGCCTCCTGAGTGCTGAGATTAAAGAAGAGAGCCCTACCCCTGCTCTTTATAGCTCCTTTAAGGTCCAGCTGGAAATGTATCTGTGTGCAATCTGTCATTGGTATATGAATATTCAAGAATACTTATATCATTACAATGAGAACATTTTAAAAATAATATTCATGAAAAGAAATAATTTTACAGTTGCACAGTATAACATATTTTACAATCTTAGCCCCTTTGTTTTATCGTATTTAATATACCCCAAATAAATTACATATTAAATGTTGAAGAAATTCTTCAATTCCATTTCACCAATTCTCCTTAAGAAAAATTTCTGCTTATTATTTTATCTATTACTAACCATTATCAGTAACTGTGGTAACTTACTTTTGTCATTAAAATGCAGTTGTCTTGTAATTTCTTCATTCTCATTGTCTAACTTGTATTGAATCTTTCTTCTCAGTACCTAAATTCTTGAATATTTCTTTTCGAAAACAGATTTTGGCATGTTTAGGCACAATGAAAATTTTAACCTTTTAACATCTTAAATCTAGTCACCATTATTATATGATGTAGTCTTACCACAAACATTTTTTGTTTTGTTCTACAATCTGAAAGATATTTATTATTTATTTGCATATCTATTTTATGTGTACAACTTCTTTTTATTCTGATGTAATATGGTTGTCATGGAAACTAAACATAGAGATTATCATAGATAATGAAATTTGGGGAAAAGGTATATAAAACTCAATTGGTTATCTATCTACTTGATGTTAGCCACTAGATATTTATGAAATTTTTGGATATGAATTTTGTGTATTTTCGCTACTATTTTGAATATATTAGTTTTCCAACTTCTACAGTGCCTACATAATTCCAAAGTATTTAAGGAAGTAAAATTTCAGCTCATATTTTTTTCATAAAAAACTATTGATATAATGGTTTCATGTCATTTTAAATGCTCATTGAACAAATAGATTTGATGAATCAATAGTTCTGAAATATGTACACATGGTTCAACACATTTTGTAAAACATTTTAAAGTAAAACAAACACACACACATACACACATATATACATAGTTTGTTAGAAAGTTGATTTTATTCAAGATAGTGCACAGTTCATTTCACATCAGGTGGAAATTTAAAATCCCTGAAGAATATAAGCAGCATTTTAAACTTTATAACAGTTTCCCCTTTCCTCCAACTCTTTCCTACTTCTAGCTCCGGGGAAAGTGGTTAACCTCACAGTGGAGGCCCTCAACTATTCTGCAGTAAACTTGATTTGGTATTTACCTCGGCAACCTAACGGCAAAATTACCAGCTTCAAGATCAGTGTCAAACACGCCAGAAGTGGTATAGTAGTGAAGGATGTCTCCATCAAAGTACAGGACATTTTGTCTGGGAAATTACCTGAATGTAATGTGAGTGTGTGTCACATGTGTGACATATGTCACACGTCAAAATTTTTATTACGTTTACATCTTCAAGTTTTCATATCTTGAAAAGTTATACTCTTGGGCTATAGCATCATGCTATGTGAATATGACTGTATTTCAGGGGTGAGAATTGCAGAGGGGAAAAGAATATCTCTAGGGCATATTGCAAAAGACTTCATTAATGAGGCAGCACTGACTTGGCAGTGGAGGCAGGAGAGGAGGGAGCCTAGACTATGTGGTAGGCTGGGTGTTCCGGTTGGGAGGACACTTTATAAGTTGCCAAGGTTTGAATGTGTCATCCCTACTGGCATGGAGGCCATAAGTCCATGTCCCATAGAGGAAAGTTTCTGTAGGGGAATATATAGTTAACGTTAGATTAAACTTGTGGCTGCTTGATGGCATATCTTTGTGAAAATATTGCCATTATTTTTTAATTTTATTGAAGTGAAACCTTCAGAGATACTATGGTATTTCTTCACACCCTACTTTCCCAAGTTACCTTTGGGATATTTTTTAATCATGTTATTACTTATGGAGAAACAGCCAAACAACATAATTTTGCTTTAAATAATTTAGTGAAGTCTAAAAATCTTCTGCTTCCAGTTAAGATCCATTTGAACACACACACATGCACAGGCATATACATCCTAATATCTGGGAAGGTAACTTTTTTGGTTTTGTTTTGTTTTACAAAGTACTTATGATTTAAAAGTAATAGGAACAGTTAGGAACACAGAATGAAATTATCTTAGGATTTTTGCTCTATTGGGTTAACATAAATTTTAAAAATTCTTTTTTTTTTCTTTTAATGTTTTTTATTAGATATTTTCTTTATTTACATTTCAAATGCTATCCTGAAAGTTCCCTATACCCTCCTCCCACCCTGCTCCCCTACCTGCCCACCCCAACTTCTTGGGCCTGGCATTCCCCAGTACTGGGGCATATAAAGTTTGTAAGACCAAGGGGCCTCTCTTCCCAACGATGGCCGACTAGATCATCTTCTGTTACATATGCATCTAGAGACACGAGCTCTGGGGGTAATGGATAGTTCATAATGTAGTTCCACCTAAAGGGTTGTAGACCCCTTAAGCTCCTTGGGTAATTTCTCTAGCTCCTCCATTTGGGGCCCTGTGTTCTATCCTATAGATGACTATGAGCATTCCATTCTGTACTTGCCAGGCACTGGAATAGCCTCATTCGAGACAGTTATATCAGGTTCCTTTCAGCAAAATCCTGCTGGCATATGCAATAGTGTCTGGGTTTGGTGGCTGATTATGGGATGAATCCCTGGGTGGGGTAGTCTCTGGATGGTCCATCCTTTTGTATTAGCTCCAATCTTTGTCTGTGTAACTCCTTTCATGGATGTTTTGTTCTCTATTCTAAGATGGAATGAAGTATCCATACATTGGTCTTTTTTCTTGATTTTCTTGTGTTTTGCAAATTGTATCTTGGGTATTCTAAGTCCTGATGTTATAGACATTAAAAGTCTATCAATTTCTTATGAAAATTAATTTGTTAAATTTTTCCATACATTATGAAATACTATTTATATTATAAAAATTAAATGGGTAGTGTTCTTATGTTTACCCACAGATAGTGAGTGAGATCTCCTATTGTGTTTTCTTTCCCTCACTAGGAGAACAGTGAATCTTTTCTGTGGAGTACCACCAGCCCCTCTCCAACCCTCAGTAGAGCCACACCTCCACTTCGTACTACACATTTATCTAACACATTGGCACTGAATAAGATCAGCTCTGTGTGGAAAGAGCCCATCAGTTTTGTGGTGACTCACTTGAGACCATACACAACATATCTCTTTGAAGTTTCAGCCGTAACGATTGAAGCAGGATATATTGACAGTGCCATTGTTAGGACACCAGAATCGGGTATGGCTTGATTTTTTTTTTTTTTTTTTGAAAAAGAGAAAATGATGTGAAGTTATTTATAAAATAATCTTCATTCTGTCCATAGAGTATTTTGTTACGGTTAACCTTATTTTCCTTTAAGTAACTCTTTCTCCCATAATAGATAATGGGCATCCATTGGGAATTCCTTCAGTGCTAAACTAAACATCTAAAAGAAAAAGACATTTGAGAGAGGAAATTCTTCAGATAGTATGAATGACATCTATCAGTTCATGATCTCTATAATTCTTATAATTGTCTATGCTTTTCCAACAAAACTTAATCATCTATAGTCTTCCTCACTGGCATTGTTATTACCAGAGCTACATGATACTACCTGAAACAGCAGAGCTAATATTGATTGATATTTTAGTATCAATAACTACTCATATCTTTATGAACAGCATTTTTCATCCTTGAAGTATCAGGAGTATCCTAAGTTCATAATATCAATACTAATCTGTCACATTATGTTAGTATTCACATAAATACATATATAAAATAATCTATATTTAGAAATATAGTCAGTCAAATGACGTTCTGTGCATTGGGATTTTAGGACTGAAGGACTGCAATTATACATCATTGTTACCATTAACTTTTAAGAGGTCATATTTCTAGAGATTTATTTGTTTATTTTATGTGTATAAAGAGCTCTATCTTCACGTACACCTGCATGCCAGAAAAGGGCATCAGATCACATTATAGATGGTTGTGATTCATCATGTTGTTGCTGGGAATTTAACTCAGGAACTCTGGAAGACTAGTCAGTGCTCTTAACCACTGAGTGATCTCTCCACCCCCAAGAGGTCATATTTTTAACATTAATTTATTTATACATGTGTTTATGTGGATAACAACATATAATATGACAGACTAGTATTGATATGAACTTTGTATGCACTTGATATTTCAGTATACATAATACCATATATATATATATATATATATGAAAGTTATATGTAAGATAGTTTTACTAGAAAGCATTATATTTTTGACCAAAGGCATATATGTCAGGTTCTATTATTTTCTTTTACATGTTAGTATGAAACTATCATTTTCTAGATTTAAATAACTATATTTGAATCTTTGTAATGATATTTTCTTTTCTATCTCCTACTCAATACAAATACTCAATCATTTCATGGGAATTATATAAAATGAAACTTATTGGACAAGAACTTTGAGTAAATATTCAGTGCCTATTTCATAAAACAAACTAATACATATAAATATATTTTACATGTTTCAATTTAAGTGTTATTAGTTTTTATCTTCCCAGTATTATATTTAAATCTTCTATCTGTACATTATATACTTCTTCTTAGAAAAAAGATAAATGCTGATGTAAAAGCATAAAAGTTTGGCCTTTCCACCTGTATGTCAACCAGAGAAAAAGTGTTTCTCAAGCCCAATATCTGCATTGATTGAAAAATATATATGTACTGAATATGTGTATTACATATTATATATTACTATATATAAGTAATATGCATATAGCTGCATTAGGACAACATGACAATGGCAAGAATTATATTATAATAATTTGTAGAATAAAGACAACTGTACCATTAGATATAGTACTAGTACATTAGAAACTGTCAAAGAGATTAATCTGATCTTTTCATATGTTTTATTCAAATTGTTTAGTTCTAGACTATTCTGGTTTTTTTTTTCATGATAAACATCCTTTGTATTTTGTGTCTTTTTTATGCTTCAGATTATATTACTTGTTTTTAACAGGCTATCTCTTTTATCTTAATATATACTATATATTCACTTTCTCTATATTAATTTCAGTGCCAGAAGGACCACCCCAAAACTGTATAACAGGCAATGTCACAGGAAAGGCATTTTCAATTTCATGGGACCCACCAACAATTGTCACAGGAAAGTTTAGTTACAGAGTTGAATTATATGGGCCATCAGGTAAGACTCAGATATATTTGCTTTTACTTTTTAGAAGAAATCTATTAAATACATGGATAATTTCTAACTCTGAAAAGAAATAAATTCCAGAAAATACCCTGAATTGATATAAATAATAGATTAATGAGAAAATCAAGTTCTTTAGATCTTCTGTTTTCAACCACAAATGAGTATAAGGATGTTGAGTGCTATTCTTCAGAGGGCTTTAATTCAGAGCAGATATCAGAGGCATAACTTTTCCATTGCCATTTGCCAATAACCCACATGCAGATAAAATAATAGCCAAAAGAACATTAAGTTTAGACTGTGACAGATGAGATTTCCATTTAGATCAAACCATCAACTTATAATCAGCAGTGTTCTCTGGACACACTGCCTATGCTCTGTGCAAAGTTATTGTGAGCCTGAATCTACTATGAAAAGGTTATTTGAAATGCTGTTGGTGGCCTTTAATGGTAACAAATTTTCCAACTTATAAACAAGCAGACTTGAGCATCCTCTTCTCAAAGGTAAATAGAGGAGTTCTGATATCCTACAGGAAGTAAATTATAAGTTTTTGTTGGTTTATATTTTGGTATGCTTTTACTGAATATGAGATCCCATAGTTGTTGTCAAAGTTTAATTCAAGCAATGATCAACTAACATAAGTTCTCATATTGTTGTTAATTTGAAAGAACCAAAATAAAGCACACAAACAAACAAACAAACAAATAAAAAAACAACCCTTAAAAGTTAAAAATCATTTGTGAAATGTCTATGGTAGGCATACTGTGAGTAGACTGATTTCTAAGTAACTTTTGCTTCTAAAAATCTGAAGTATGGCAGGTTCTAAAAGTAAAAGATTGTTCATCTCCTATGCTCCTGTGCAAACACACACACACACACACACACACACACACACACACACACACACACATACACACATCTTTTCTATTAGATGTTATTTTTTGGCTCTTGGCTAACATATACCTTCTTTCAATCAGAAGCTTGAATATTCAAAATGCAAATCAGAGGGAATTAGGGCTGGGAATAAATATTAGTAGGTTTCTAAAGAGTGAGAAACAGAAGGAAAACAGACATAAGCTTTGTTGGAAAGTTGCTTCTGGTGGTAGAGGTAAGGTCTTTTTCCTAAATATAGGGACTGGATTAACCTACAAATATAACTTGTCTATATTAAGGCAGTGTCCTGCTAGAGGGAGCGTCCAGGCAGACAATTTCTTACTGATCCAAGTATTTCAATGTAGCAGGAAACAAGGCCATCACCTAAGGCTGGGGGAGGGGCAAGCTTTGAAAGTCTGGAGAGAAAGTGTCAAGTCAGTCATTGAGAAGGCAAGTCCACTCGCCTATAGAAGCTGAGAAAACGGAAGGCACCATTTTAGGTCTCAGTTTGAATGTGCTCAGGGTCAACGTCATGGAACTTGTAGGCCATGGGTTTTCCTTTCCTCCATCAACAAGAGCCATTTTAGAACATTGAAGGCTTGTGTGAGGCAATTGCTCCTGGCAATGGCATTGAGTGGATAAAGAGTGGGCGTTGGTGGTGAACAACACAGCTAGCAGTAAGACCCTTTGATAGGTGAGTCTAGTGAAAGTAATGTCGCCTCAGGTCCTAGAGTAACTGGAGTTCAGATAGAAATACATGGCAGGAGATGTGTGAAAATCAGGTAATACATTTTTTGTAGCTATTGGTAATGATGATATTTATGATCAGAAAATTATTTAGCAAGTTTTTATAATTTAATCTTCTATGAGGATAATAAAATCACCACACACTAAAATGGTAGTGTTTAGAGCTACACCATATGCACAATGAAAGGGAGTAGCCTGAGGCTGGTGGGCATGAGCTCAAAGACTGAGGACTTTATATAAGGAGCCAGGAAAACATTGCTCTGTGACCCTCCTGTGTGTACCTCCAAGCTCTGAGATCTTGAATTATATACACACGTTCATCCTCCTCCTCATAATATACCAGGGATCTAACCCAGGCAATTGTGTGTTAGGCAAACAGTATCCCAAATAAACTATATATCTCGCCTCTGTTTCCCATTTAAGTACATTAAAAATAAAATAACGACTCACCAGGACTCTTTAACTTAAGAAAAGTCATTTTAAGCACCAGAAGATCTCCATGTTGTTTCTACTGTTTTAAATCTGTATCAAACTAAAGCAAATATTTCAAATATATTCATGGGTAATAACAAGTTTTTTGTTTAACAATTTGGTTATTGTCCTTGCTTCTACACATGATATGAAATGATTATATTTTTTATAAACTATCCATAAAACCTACGGGTCTGTTCTGCTTTGTGCAGGAAGGATTTTGGATAATAGCACAAAAGACCTGCGGTTTGTGTTTACGCATCTCACGCCATTCACAATGTATGATGTCTATGTTGCTGCAGAAACCAGTGCTGGGGTTGGACCCAAGTCAAACCTTTCAGTGTTCACTCCCCCAGATGGTAAGAACTTTCTCCTTTATAAGGTTGATGGGATAATTTTGAAATGCTTGTGAATTTTATTGAGTTGATAAAATGTAATTTTAAGGAGGAATTTGGTTTCTGTGTACTTAAATACCATTATTTTCCTTGTTAAGTTAGCACCCATTTTATTCTGAACCTGTGTTCTCTAGACTATCAAACCTGCAGCATGCTTCACAAAGGAAAGGGCCCAAGAGCCAGGAGGACTTAAGAAGACTGTGCTCACTGTGGCAGAGAGTCATGGTAGTTTTTAAGGAAAACACCAAGACGTCTTAAATTAATAACACACATTTGATACTGCTTAATGACAGTATTCAACAGACAGGGAATAGCTCAACTGCAGAATTAAGCAGACATTGAATGTGTTTTCTCAAATAATTCACTTCCAGAGAAATCCTTATATTTCCACCACCCAGAACTATGTATTTTGATGAGGTATTTTCTGAACTAATAATGAACAAAGTACAAAGTTCTCAGCACTTTCAGAACATTTAAAGCTAATATATCTCAAAAAATTATAAGGAGAATGTTTATTAAGCACCAATATTTTGGGTGAGATCTATTACTAAAGTGTGACTTACATTTTTCTCCTTCATTCTAAACTTGCTCAATGCCTTCCTTGCTGTTTAGATATAACTACTGGCATAAAAGCCACCATGTTTCAGAATAAACTAACACTAGACAAAATTTCCCGAGTTTGCATGGTAGCTAACATACAATAACTGAGAATGTATATGAACAAATACATGCATACACTTACTACCCAATTCAGTTGGGCATTCATTCCTTAGATTATCACTTGTGAATTAGACCATTAGAGGGCAGCAACCATCAGGAAATTTTATCCATCTGTCCTTTTAAAGAAAAAAAAGATGAAACCTCAATACTCAATGACTGTCAAAACCATTAAGTATCTTTATTTTAAGTGAAAAATGTATGTGTGTATACACACACACACACACACACACACACACACACACACACACGCACATGATGAGGCATATATATGAAGGAAAGGATTTCATTTTTGATGTTGAGATTTTAATGTCTTGCCCCATCCACAGAGTCTTTGCTTTGTGTGATTTCCATAAAGTTTTCTCCAATTTATTCCAAAAGGTGCTTTTGAACATTTCCCACAAATCTAAGTGCATTTTTGGATGGCTACAAAACACAGCAGAGGTTTTCTCAAAGAACTCCTCGACCCACTATTGTTTTTAAACATTTATTTATCTGCTATGTGTGTGCTTGAGTGTGTGTGCTGTGTGTTTGTGCGTGCATGCGTGTGTGTGTGTGTGTGTGTGTGTGTGTGTGTGTGTGTTGCATGCCTCCGTGCCAAGGGACGTGTGTGGAGATGATCAGAGAACTTCTTTCATTATGGGCTGTGGTTCTTTCTCTTTGCCTTTGGCTCTGGGGTCAGTCTCAGCTGATCCTGCTTATGGGCAAGTGCATATACACCCTGAGCCATCTCGCCAATCTTATTTTCTAGTCTTATTGTACAATTCAATGCATTTCAATCTTTTTACCTGCTTCCAAGTCTGTCTTGGGGGCTTTAAAAGTATAATTTTAGAGTTATCATTTTATAAAGTCTATAATTGTGAATAACTGTTTGGACAGCGATGTAGGTCAGAGTGCATGCTTAGCATGTGTTAGGCACTGGATTCAATCTTCAGCATGGAAATAAAACAAGGCAAATAAAAAAATCTTGTTTCTTATTATTGATCTTGCTCTCTAGCATTTGACTAAGGTAAAGTGTTCAATGACATGTTGAAATCAACAATGTTATCTTGCTTGGATTGGTGGTCCCATAAAACGTTTCCCTTCATTTAGTCACTTTTTATTCACCAAATGAATAGATTCCTAAGCACCCTCTTGTAGATTTTTCAAATGAGCTGTGTTGCATACCAAATTTTCTTGAATAAATGACTCTTTTTGTTGAATATGAAAGCAATTTGTACTGCATTTTATCCTACAGTCTCTGTCAACTGCTTATCTCAGAGACTGCATTCTGAAGACTACGAGAGGTTAGCTAGCCACTGACTACAGGGAGCCCCACCAAAGATTGGAAAGGCAAGAGTCTTACCTGCTCAAGTCCACCTTCCTAGATGGGACTCCATGACCATTCCTTCAGCTGAAGGAAGGGCTTTCACGAAATGCTTTAGCAATTTCAGAATGTTTTAGCAACTGCAGAATGTTTCACCTTCTGATATTAGTTATTCTGCTCCCAATAACTAAAATTGTACCATAAAAGACTACTCAAACTAGCCAGGTGTGATGATGCTTGCCTTTAATCCCAGCACTCAGGAGACAGAGGTAGGGAGATCTTTGTGAGTTCGAGGCCAGCCTGTTCTTCAGAGCAAGTTCCCAGACATCCAGGGCTGTTATACAGAGGAAAACCAAGGGAAAAAAATTCTGAAACTTCATGAGACTATGAAATAGCTTATTGCATCAGTTACAGTCAAGTAAAACTTGATATCTGAATTTTGTTCTTTATTATTTACTATTATAAAAAGGTGTGTTGTATTTTAATTAACATTACTTATCCACTGCCTCAAATCTTATATGTTTTTAATGTTCTGTTTTAAAATAATTAGAACTAGTTTATTCCTCCTAAATTATCACCTTAAAAGTAACTAGGGTTCTTACCAATGTTCAAGTATTCATAGATAAATGTTTGCTTGACTTCTTATAGAGAATGGCGTATCTATCACATCTCAGTGTGGTTGATTTCATTAACGCAGATTCTGAAGATCCATAGTTGATTTGATTATCAGAAAGAAAATATGCTATTACTATATTAGTTCTAAAGGACCTATACACAAGGTTTTTATACACACATCACTTCGATTTTACTGAGTGTTTATCTACTTAGGCAAAGAAGAGAGATGATGGATGGAAAATGGTAATTTAGTATCAGCCAATGTTCCAAACATTATATAATTTTTGGCAAAACGTGAAGAGTTCGTCACTTTTTCTTTTTTTCATGAATCTTAGTGGGCTTTAATTTTAAGTTTCCCTCCAAGTTTTTTTAAATAGAACTTTATTTTTTTTAGAGTAGATCTAATTATAGAGAAAAATTTTCCTTATGTGTTTTCTTTGCTACAATATGACCATCCCATTTCACTTCTTCTAATAGCTTTTCTTCTAAAACCTTCACATGATCCAGAATTTACCTATATGAATTTTGTGTCTGTTCTCTTTCTTGTTTGTCCATGAAACTTCAAATACGTTGTCTTGATGACTCAGTCTCTGCTGCTAACTCCTTCAGAATTGATTCTGCGCTGTGATTAATCGCCCTGCGTGCTTAGTTTTCTTTAATTTGGTATCGATCTTAAAAGGATCAACCTAATCCAGACGTCTCTGGTTTCTCTGTAAAAGTGTATGGGATACAAGATAAATATCTCTCTAAAGAGAAAAGACGGGGTTGTCTGTTCCATTTCCTTCATCCACTAAGATTTTTGTAGTCTGAAAAAAAGAAGTAGCCCCTTAATCTTTACTTGAATTACAATAGGATGCATTGGAGTCATGATATAGTTTTTAAGTTTTGTTGATTAATACATAAAATTGCCTGCTCTTATGCATGAATGTGGCTCACATATTAAGAGACAGTAATAATCCTTTCATATTTTTCTATGGCATTGATAGATTTAATGAGTTTCTACTATGTTTTCAAAAAGTAAAAGAGGCAATTTATTTATATTTCAAGTAGAAGACTTATGGTATGATTACATAAAATGTTTAGTTATGAATTATGTGTTAATTTAAATTAATGGAAAAATGCCTGATCTCTTCTGTGATTTATGTTACACAGTGCTGTCTAAGATCCTTGCTACACAGCAATGCCAAAATAATGTATAGAAGAAGGTAAAGAGAGGTTTTGCTCAGTCTATTGCTCTGTTTATAGCTTTTCTATCCTTGGATAATGCACAGAGGTAAACACATTGATAGCAACGAAAGTGCTAGAAACAATAACTTTAGTAAGATACAACTTTTATGAGAGGTAAACTATTGGAGGAGAGGGTTATCTTCCTCTTTCTTCCTTTCATTTTTCAGGTGCTTAGACTAATAACAAGTGAACTCAGGAGTGTTGAGTGACTCATAGAGCCTGAGGTCCTACCCCAGAACTATTTCCTTAACATCTTTCTTAGACCAAATTTTATGCTTTCTTCAGATCCGAACATTGGTGGGTGTACTGTCTAGTTTTATGTCAACTTGACACAGCTGGGGTTATCACAGAGAAAGGAGTTTCAGTTGGGGAAGTACCTCCATGAGATCTAGCTGTGAGGCATTTTCTCAATTAGTGATCAAGGGGGAAAGGCCCCTTGTGGGTGGGACCATCTCTGGGCTGGCAGTCTTGGGTTCTATAAGAGAGCAGGCTGAGCAAGCCAGGGGAAGCAAGTCAGTAAAGAACATCCCTCCATGGCCTCTGCATCAGCTCCTGCTTCCTCTCCTGCTTGAGTTCCAGTCCTGACTTCCTTGGTGATGAACAGCAATGTAGAAGTGTGTAAGCCGAATAAACCCTTTCGGTCATGATCTTTGTGCAGGAATAGAAACCCTAACTAAGACAGTGGGGAAAGGAGTCAGATGAGCTATCCTCCATTACAGACTCAAAATTGTAGCAAATGACCTTGGGCTTCCCTCATGCTTTTGATTACAGCTTTTGTCCATGATAGATACTAGAATCTCAACCTCCAGAACTCAGTCATAAAATAGTCAATAGGTAACTAGAAATATATATATATATATATATATATACTTTACATCTTCTAGGTGATTTCTGTACTGATAATGTTATGGAGACAAAGAAAAATAATCTATTAGGAGCAAAATCTATGTAATTATAGCATACTATGTGTTTGAATTAAATATGAATATATTCTCTGATAATAATAATACTTTGGGAGTTATTATTTTCAACTCCTATCTATTATTTTAGAAAATCCTCTGTTTCTTCCTGAAGTATTATAGCTCTCTTCTACCTGAAATTTGCTAGCTCTAGCCCACTGTACAGTGGCTAAAGGAAATGAGGTTAGAGTCCAATTCTATCTTGACCATAAAGGGAGATGTTCTCATATCATATTTTCTCATTCTTGAACTTGTAGCTAAGAAGTTCTTTTGATTTTTGGATCCTTACAGTAACCTTATGGGAGGTGATGGAAAGATAAAAATCATGTATCCAATAGGTGAGGAAGGGGGGCTGTCAGGCTACCGACAAACATGATGAAATGCCCAGCTTTATTTACCCTTCCTTTCTTGTCTTCGTGACACTAGGTTGTCTAGATCTCACTTTTGACCACTTTATAAGCAAATCTTGTTTTGACTACTTTGTGCTTTTCATAAACGGTTGTTTGCTTTTCTTATCCTCCCCTCCTCCCCCTGTCAAGAAGTGAAGACAACTAAACGTTGGTCTCCCATGGTGAATTTGTAAACTCAGCAGACACACTTCAATTGATTCTTCACACAAGTTCATGTACTAAATTAAGAGGCAGCCAGTTGCATATGTCAACTGCATTGCACTGTATCCTGAGCATGCCTGATATTGGTTTTGAGGGTATGTTATAATTTTTGTAAAGACTTCAAGGCTTTGACTAGGCCTTAATTATTAGATTGTTGTTGTTGTTGTTGTTGTTGTTGTTGCTGTGTGAACATGTCATGCTGTGATGGTAGAGGGAACAACACTTGGGAGTCTATTCTTTCTTTCCTTTCATCATGAGTTCTGTGGATCCAGCTGAGATGCCCAAGCTCAGGTTGTCAGGCTTGAAGGTAAAGTGATTTTAACTCTTCCCCCTGCCCTTTGCCCTGAGCGTTTCTCAAGTCCAGAAATTATTTCAGCCATGTGGTCTGATTGAACAGTGTGACTACTTCCTCTTTGGGGAAAATAATTCCATGTTATCCCATTCCTCATATTTTGAGAAGAATGCACATACAATTAGGTTTAAATTTCCGTGCATTTAAGGAATCTTTTGCCACAGTTAATTTTTAATATGTTAGTAATTATTCTAGTCAGTTTTCCCAGAGCTATTTGTACATCTGATATCATGGGCTAAGGATTTAGGGAGTACTTTGCACTCGAAAATGTATTTACTCTTTCTAATTCTATTTTAAAATACTTCTTCAGTTCCAGGAGCAGTGTTTGATTTACAGATCGTGGAGGTAGAAGCCACAGAAATAAGAGTCTCTTGGAGGAAACCTCGACAACCAAATGGAATCATCAGCCAGTACCGTGTGAAAGTGTCAGTCCTAGAGTCAGGAGTCATTTTGGAAAACACTCTGCTCACAGGACAAGAGGAGGTATTACCCTTTTTATTTCCTGTTTTGCTGAGCCTGTTCTCTTGGTTCCGGTCACTGCTGAGCCTGTTCTCTTGGTTCCGGTCACTGCTGAGCCTGTTCTCTTGGTTCCGGTCACTGCTGAGCCTGTTCTCTTGGTTCCGGTCACTGTTAACTTGGCTGCTTTGTCAGATTTCTACATTAAGTCTTGACAAATTTGATACAAAGGAAGTAAAATAAATTGAGGTATGTTGAGATGTTAAGTAGATCACAGTTTATTTTAGGCCTTGTTAGTTAAGTGTTAACTATTCTCTTTCATATGAAAAATGTCTACTTGAACCATCTCACAGGACAAAAGGTACTTCTATATGTGGTCTTTATTATTCTCATCCAGTTACTATGTTATTTGCAGACTATGATTACGAATTAAATGTTGTCTCAAAGACTTATAATTAAGAACAGTTCTCCCAAAAGACTGCTGTCTACAAATAATTTTGTCCTATTTGAACTCAAGAACCTAATGGCCTCAACACTGCCTTTCCTTATTGAAAGCATGTAACTAAATATAGTGAAATTCAAGCGTTCTGTTTAACATGAGAGGGCTTGGTCTTTGTTAATACACTGCACTTTAGCACAGTGGCTACCTTATTTTCTCTTCTTGTCTCTGTTAGGGAATGTAGGGAGCTGATGTACTTTTGAAGTACTACCCTACCCAAGCCAGCCACCCACCAGTGAGGACCCTTGAAGTCTAGACTTTTTCTATCATCGTGTTGGCATGCTAAGGTTGTGTACTTAGGACCAGAGTAGCAATGAGTGGGCCATTAGAAACATATGTGATGCTTATTAAGAAATTTGCTTCTGCTGTGTTCAGTTCAGAATTGCTATTCTCTGTACCGGTGAGATCTACTCTCTCTCCAGTACCTCTGTTTCTGGTACCAGACTTCCCTTACCTCTGGCATCGATTTAATCACAATACTCAATGCTATGTAGCTATTCAGGACCTCTCATCTCCAGGTTAAACTTCAGTCCTATCTTGTATCCTTTCTTCTGTGTAATGGATGTTGAGTTATAGGTTTTCTGATATTCTAGCTGGCACCTCATCAAAGAGCCAGAGCTTAAGCATTTGTCCCTGCAGAGAACATCTTAAAATAGATACTTGGTTTTCTTTGAACCAGGTGACAGGTTTCCCAAATTTGCTAATGCCATTTGTTGACTAGCCAAACACACCTGTTTCTCTCTAGAAGTTAAAAGGTTCTGGAAAGGCCAGTTGGCAGTCCTGTAACACAGCAGAAAGTACTTGATAATTAGAGCCATTCAATCTATATTTAATTATGGTCCTGGCTATTAGAGGATGAAATGGTTAAGAATGTAGGTACAGAAGACAAATGGTTAAAGCTTAGTGCCTAGTTCTGCCATTATTGATGGCTTAATCTTGGGGAAGGTGGCCTGACTCTCTTGAACTTGAGACTTAGGAATTGCAGGAGTTCTTATAAGCAGGGGTCAGTGACAGGGGTTTAATGGGTGATATGTGTAAAGAGAGTAGCACTGTATTAAGTTTGGTGCTAATACTTGTGACTTGTTGGAAATAACCTTGGTATTCCACCTTTCAGTCTACTCAACATTCAACTCTGAAACTCTCTTAATAAGAAGAGTAAGGAGAGCCAATCTGTTCTCATATCTGCAGGGGGTGGGGGAATCAGTTCTTGCTATATCAGATCCATTTCAGGTCCTTTAATTCCTCATGTGGTTGGTTATTATTCCACTTTTAAGTGTTGATGAGGGATGGTGGATACATCAGGTCTAAACCAAGGGGCCTTGGGTCTTTACTTTCATTCTGCTGTGCCTTACAACTGTGACCTCAGACAAGTCAACCTATAAAGAATTTTTACTTTCATTTTTTTTAATATGTGTGTGTGTGTATGTGTGTGTGTGTGTGTGTGTGTACATGCCTGAGTGTGTTTACACATGGGGTGTATGTGTGTTTAAATGTATACATGTACCATGCACTCACATAGAAGTCCTTACGTGACTTCTACTTTTTGTTTGAGGCAGGATGTTTAACTGGTCCAGAGTCTTCTTGCAAGAGCAAGAATGGCTGCCCCAAGAGCTTCCAGGGATCCATATACACCTGCTTCTTTTCTCCCCACTAATGGAACTACTGGTGCATATCATCAAACTCAGTGTTTAAGTAGGTTGTGAGGATCTGAACTCTGGCCCTCTGGATTACTGACAGTTGCTTTACCAGCTGAGTCGTCTCACCAACTCATGCTTCCCCATTTCATAATGCTCCCACACATGTCTTACCGGGGTAGCAGTGGAGCACAGTAGATAAAAGCCATGGCTTAATAATCTTGTTGATTATCTTATTTTCTTGTCGTGGTAGCTCTCCGATTCAGTATTCTCTCTCCCATTTACCTCCAGGTCTGTCTTAAGAACACTTAACATCTTTAGAATCTGGTTAGGAGTCACATATGACCTAAGTGTCGAATACCGGGAATGAATATTGTTAACAGTTCTCAAGATATTAACATTTCTTCCCAAAATGAATATATGTTCTTTCCAAAAATTCACCCTCCTATCTGTTACTGTACAGCTTTTAATGCTTGTTTAATTCTTCATCTACTTTTGTATACTGCAACTTTGCAGTGTGGGAGGTTTGAATGATTAAAGTGGTTAATGATGCTAACAGCTGCCCTTACTATTTTCTAATGTATTTATAAAGACATTCAGGGGCTCCTTTTTTTTTTTTTCCAGCTCTTACATCTCATAGCACTTTCCTGTGTCGTTGGTTTGTTTATTTCTTTCGTTGATATCAGGTCTCCAAGTTACTGGTATGAATCACCATGTACACAGAATAAAGCCCCCGTTACAACTGATCTCACTCTTCCAATTATTGGTTCCTCTTGGTAGCCAACCAATCATTGGTAATCATTGGTTATATGTTTCCTACCTTTTACTTCTGACATTCTGAATTTCTACCTAGGATGATTCTGCCAGGGTCAAGTGTGTCTAAACTCCACTGCCTTAAAACAAAATTACAAAACCAAAATGAAACAAACCCCTTTCCCCCAGTGAATAATAGAAAGACCAGAAGCAAGAGGTTAAATTGGGATCCTAGCAGTAGAGACTTGGGACTGAAATGATGCCGGCTCCATAGGCTACCCAGGAGAAAGTTGGCTAGGGCAATTAATAGTTTTCAAGTGACAAGGATGCTGTCTAAAGAGGGGCTGACTTAGCTTGATGAAGCACCAAGCTATGGGCTGAGAATTACTTCATCTCTTGAGCTGAATTTTGTTTTGAAAATTGTTCTTTAAGAGGAGAGATTCAGAAGATTTTAAAATGAGCATTTCTGACATATGTGGCTGATTTTTCTTTTAGGATAATGGCACTATTGTCCTCCTCTCGTGAAAGTTTGAAATACTGGGGTCTTCTTCAACTTTGTTCTCTTTAATGCTCCATAGTCACATAGCCAGCTGTTTTCACCTTCAGAGAGGAACAGTTGAGCATCTCTGTCTCAGGGTTGAGTCCCCACCTTCACTCAATATTGCAGTCCCTTTCCTGATCCTCCATTGCTGTCTCATTATGTTGGTTTCCCACTGTTGTATATTCACTCACAAACTCGGCAACTACAAACAAGGCATTTCTGTTAGATCACAATTCCTGGCAGCCAGAGTGCAGAACAGATTATTCAAGATTTCTGCTTAGGGTCTCCTAATGCTGCAGCCAACGGCTGTACTGGGGTGTGGTCTTATCTAGAGATTGAAGGAGACTCTTGTAGGCTTGTTCTTTGTTTCGGCAGAGTTAATTTTCTTTGGTCTGCAGAACTAAGGACCTTGGCTTCCCCATTGGCTTTTTGTTTTAGTTGGTGTCACCTTTTTTTTTCTAGACTATATTATAGTTTCTTGCCTAAGTCCTGTTCAATCTGGCCTTTTACTTAATCTAACAAACAAAGGAAGGTCTGTATAATGTCAGGTGGTTACATCCCATCATCTTTGTAGCAGTAACGGGTTCCATCTCACCAACAGGATTGGGAAGAAATTATACCAAGCATGGCAGCAGGGGGTAGATGATGAGGGGCCAGCTGAGAGGATGTTCACTGCAGATTCATGTATGCTCTGGTGCTCAGAGTATTACTGAGTTTACGAACACAAATATAGGAGATTTGAGAAGTGATGAGGAAAATATGTATGTATCTAAGTTATCTAGACCCTCCTTATCATAGGCAAAGGAGTCTAACACAGAATATAGGCACCTTATTTAGTGAGTTTTAGAAATAAACATAGAACTCAAACCAGAAGTGCTTAAAATGCTTAGGAATGAGGTCTGGAGAAGGCAAGGCAGGAACAGAGCATTGCTATTCACTATAATCTTTTATCATTACTTTCTCCCCACCTTTTTTACCTACAGATCATGGGGGCACATATCATGATGGTAAAAATTATAAAGAAACAAAACTCACATATTCTGCATTCTGACTCCGGATCATCACTGTCACTTGAATGTTTTTCTACTGTTCCTTTGTGATTTTCTTGTTTCTTATACATACGCATTATTAAAATACTATGAAGTATCTTTAGGATACTAGCTTTGTATTTAAGCAAACATTAGAAAAGTATCTCTGAAAATTGAATGCCAGAGCTGGAGGAGGTTTATTTCAACCTCTCAACATGTATTTGAATTCCATCTATAATATTTTTAGCCAACAATTGGAACTTCGGCCTCTACTAAATACTTCAGCAACTGTGGTGGTGGGGCATTAGCACCACAGAAGCAGCTGCTGGCCAACACACTCTAACACACTGACTCTTGTTTACTACAGGCACACTGATTTTGTTTGTTTGTTTGTTTGTTTGTTTTAAAGCAACTATAAGGTTCTATGTATTCTGCAAAACCCAAAACGTATATAAATGAATAAGCTTTTCTTCTCTTACTGTTTTGGACTGACATATTTGCTTGATAATGTTTACTGGTCAGTCCTGCCCTCCTCCCTGAGCAATAATACTTACTATTGTGCTTCTTGGGGATTAGAAACCAGGAACATCCAGTCTAACCCACTCTGCCATCACCAGTTTCATAAACTTGATCACGTGACAAGAGAAGAGAGCTTAAAATTTGATCAGTGTGATCAAGTGATATCTCCTGGGCATGAGTGTTCAGCATCTCAATTGGCACATGGTATCTTAACATGCTCTTCTGTATAGTATTGCAACAATACATAAAGATTTAACTTTTTATTGTGGATGGACACAGTTTTCTTAAGCAATAGCTTCCCCTTCTCACGAGATCTGCTTCCCAGATCATTGTTGCGTAGTCCCTCTCTTGTGTTTATTTCATAGTGTGGCAATGAGCCTTTCACCAAACTGAGCACAGTGTTCTGTATTGAGTTAAACTAGGAACAAACCAAGCAGAACTGATTTCTCCATTAGTGTAAATGTTGTCCTTTTAAAACAAAGATTAAAATTAATTACTCTGGATACCGTTTTCTTATAGGACTGGTATGAAGCCCTCCAAACTCATCCCTCCATGAAATGCTGCTTACTTGGATATCACACTTTGGTATTTTTTTCCCCAGATGGTTGGTAGCATCACAGATTTCAAAGATTAATTCTGGTGATTTTTTTTTTTCACCCTACATGTTTCTCCAGTATATCAACAGTTTTACCTGGTAAACCAGGGGTGAGGGCCTAGTTAGTTGGTACAGAGGAGGTGACATAGCTAGGACTACCTTAGGAAGACTGAGCTCAGATGGAGCCAAACCCGATTAAAGCCTCCAGTATTTGCTCACCAAAGTAATGTCTACAATTAGCATCCTCTAGGATGACTTCAAACATGTTAACTATAACTTTCCTTTTACTCCTTCTTTCAATAGCAACACAAGTGATATATTGAAGTAGTAGAATCTCTTAAGAATAAATTGGAGCAATCCATTAATTCAATTCAGACTCCAGTGGGTCTAAGTTGATAGAAATCCCACTTGCTGCAATGGAGGGTTATTACATGTAAAATCAAGTTGGTTTATTCAGGTGGATTGGGAATTTAACTCTGCAGACTCTCCAGTTCTCTCACATAAATTCCAAGGATTCCTCCCTAACATGTGCTAGCCCTTTCATGTTGATGGATAGTGACATTGCTTAGCTTGGTGGTTCTCCACTAGAGACAACTTCACTTTTTTATTTTAAACACAGGGTAACTCTGAAGACATTGTCTTTGCAACAACTGGGATATACTTTTAGTGGGTAAGGGCCAGAGATGCTGCTAAACATCCATCTATGTAAAGAGTAAGGCTTGCAACAAAATTACCTAATAAAGCACTTCTAAGTCCAGTCGTTTGCTCTCAGTAGGTATCAAACTTGTAAGTGTTGCAATGGGCCTTATTTTTCCACTCTTGTCCTCTTATTTCTGCTTTTTATCCTTCTCCCCTTTTCCATTATTTTTTTTAAGTCTAATTCCATCTAGTCACTTTTGCTCTGTTGTTTCTCTCTAGAAAAACCCAACATATAACCTAATACCGTTTTGAAAGAGCCAACTTGTGAGAACTGTTCTGAGTATAGAATAATTAATGATAATCTATGACATTTCCAGCTAATAAGAAACCAGAGTTCAATTCATTACATAGGGTTTCCGGTGAAAATTAGCACTGGGGTGAGATGTAGAGTCAAAAGCATGCAAGCCAACTCTTACATCAAAATGACACGTTGTCAGCAGGTAGGCTCATCTTGGTTCATTGATGGAATGTTATGGTTGCCCCGCCATAATTTATTTGACATGTGGTACAAGCTATTGAGAGATTTAATGCAAAATCACAGTCGAAGGTGACGTTCTTTGTTCACAGTGCTTTGTAACCCGTAGATTTTCAAAGGGCACGTGACTGAGAGTGGGCGTGGCCATGTAGTGCCAACATAGACTATTGGCTGGGAAACCAGCATTTTTCTGAATTACATGTTTGTGAGTCATGTCTTCTTCCATGTCCCTGTGGAGTCAGAGTTCACATGAGCTGTAAGAAGACAGAAAATCTTTACTTTGTCACGCTCCATCTTCTCTTTCCCAGGTTCTTTAACTAAAATGAGTGTCCTATGGGTGTCCCCTACTTTCCCCCAAAACACTTGTGGCCAAGATTAAAGAAGATGATGATGACGATGATGGTGGTAGTGGTAGTGTGTGTGTGTGTGTGTGTGTGTGTGTGTACACACCTGCTATGGGTGAATCTTCCAATCTGTGCTCATTTGGAGGCTGATATCAGAGGTTGATAGCTGATGCTTTTCTCCTTGAGAGAGAGCAATCACCTTAGTTTTGAGACTGAGTCTCTCTTTGAACCAGGACTCTCCGTTTTGGTGAAGCTGGCTGATCGGTAAATGTACTGCACCCACCTGTCTCCCTAGTACTGTTTTTGTTCTGCATGTGCGTGTGTGAATGCATGTTCACACGTGTGTGGGAGCATCTTTTGTTCACAAGTTTGTTGGGACCCACGGTTGATGGTAGGCTCCCCTCAGTTTCTAGCCACCTTTTGTATTGAGGTAGGAGCTTTGAAATAAACCCAATGCCCACTGAGAAAGCTATATTGGGTTGCGATCCTCAAAGGAAAGTGACATCAAGCAATCTCTGCCCCCATCTTTACGACATACATTGCCAATCTGTGCTGGATATTTTCAGTTCAGTATCTGTTCCCATGGTGGATTTGGCATATATGCATTGTATTGTGGGAGTTAACAAGGACAGATACTTACCATATACCTCAGAACCATGGACAGGTGTACTGGAAACCCTGCTTGCAAACCTCTTATGTTGAAAGCTTCTTTTTGTCTGTAATTCATTTGATTAAAGATAAATTATTATACCACTGCTATTAACAGAAGGCAGAAATGCAGGCACTTATGAAGTATATAAAGTAAGGATGTTTAGAGAAGGAAACAGAACTGGTTTTAATAATATCCTCAGAATATTTGTGGAATGAGAACTTGAAGTATTTCAGTTATGAAGGCTTTGCATGGAAATATCTAATTATACCTCAAAGAAAGTAATACACATCTGAAAATAATACCTTTTTTTCTCCAAAATAAAGCTATCAATCTAATAAGCACTAGAATGATCATATTATGTTACCATGGTACAGGGTTTTAGTTGAGAATAAAACCTTGGAAAGTAAAGAACACAATAGTTATAGAAATATCATTTTCTTTTAAAAATGCATAATTCCAAAGTGACAAATTTTTAAGTCATGAAGCACTGATTTATTTTCATTCTTTGTCAATATCGACTTTTAATTACAGTATATAAACAACCCCATGACTCCAGAAATAATGAACCTAGTAGACCCAATGATAGGATTCTATGAGGGCTCAGGAGAGATATCTTCAGACCTGCACTCCCTGGCTTCATTCATATACAACAGCCATCCACACGACTTTCCTGCCAGGACAAGAGCTGAAGACCAAAGTTCACCAGTTGGTAGGTAAAATTTTAATTCTCTCCAAAGTGCATTGAAACCAGTATCTAGTCGAGGTATGAACCCAAGCTGAGAGTTCAACCAGGTTATTAATGGTCCACAGGCTAGAGTCAGATATTTCTTTTTAACTGTCAGATACCCTCATGAAACAAATGGCAATGCCACACAAGCAGTGGCTGGCCCTTTCTAACCCATTTGACCTTCTTCCTAGAGAAAGTAGCACCCTAGAGTCTCTAGCCGAGCTGCATAGACAATCAGTTATTACAGTTGCCAAAGCAGGTGTGATGGGGAGGGATTAACATATCTTCAAATCGTTTACAGGCCTCACAGTCTCTGCTGCCTTTGACGAATAGGTTTTCAAATGTCACTAAAGGTAAATAGGTCAGAAAGTTACAACTCTAGTGCATGGTGCAATAAACAGGTGTAGGTGTCCCTGGTATGTGGTGATGTCATTAGTGCACACACTTGCTCTTTGGGGTCAGTGAATCTTATTGTTTCTAAAAAGGCAAATGGAAGGCACACAGGTGATACAGTGTTTCTTTGGTTTCTATAAAATGTTAGATAGGAATAATATTTATTTCATTGCATCATTCCCAAATAAAAATGTTATGCTCTTCTATTCATGGTAGAATTAATAAAAGAAATTACATTTCAGTCAAGACATCTTTACTTTTCTTCTGCAAAGCCAACAGGGGCAGCACTAAAACCTAGAAGACCCACAGCTGCTCCCCTGTATATTTTAAATTTAGCTTAGTTCCTCATTAAAATTTCACAGGCAAAATTTATAAATAAACTAAATATCTCAGACTTTTTTTTTGTAAGGACACACATGTGTCAGTTAAGTAGTAAGTAAGAATGCTCGCTTTAAGCAATCACTGGGACTAGTGAATGTATAATAAATTTTGAGTCCAAATAAAATGCTCATTTCTTGGAGTATGCAATTAAAATTTAGTGTTGACTCATAATGTTTCCTTCTTATATTGTTGCCTAGTTTTGCTTCCAGAAAAAGCAAAGCAACAACAAGAACCTCAGCCAGTCTTTGTCGAAATGTTATATTTTTTTTCTCAAAACAGTGCTATCATGTTCTAAAACATTGTATGAGAACTTACAAAATGATATTATGAGAATGAAATGTTTATAGATATTGGGGAGTCTAGAATTCATAAAATGTTGATATATAATAGGAGTCATATATCTACTATTTTGTATGTGAGACTGTATGAAGATATTAATGCATTAATTGCTAGGTTGCATGCAGAAAAAATAATTTTGATGGTAGAACCAAATATCCCTTTTTCTCTTGTTGATTTCCAATAGTGACCACCAGGAATCAGTATATTACTGACATCACTGCTGAACAGCTGTCTTATGTTATCAGGCGGCTTGTACCATTCACTGAGCACACGATTAGCATATCTGCTTTCACTATCATGGGCGAAGGACCACCAACGATTCTCACTGTTAGGACACGTGAGCAAGGTACAAACACATTTCCTTTGAAACAATTGCTTGAAAATATTATGTATGAGACTAATACTTTGGCTTTGTTATTCCTATTAATTGTTCATTCTTCTTTTCAAGTGCCAAGCTCCATCCAAATTATAAACTATAAAAATATTAGTTCTTCATCTATTTTGCTATATTGGGATCCTCCAGAATATCCCAATGGGAAAATCACTCATTATACAATCTATGCAGTGGAACTGGATACAAACAGAGCCTTCCAGATGACTACTGTAGATAACAGCTTTCTCATCACAGGTAGAAGGAAAAGTTGTGTTTCTTTTTGCACGCCTACTCTTCTGATGGACAATGTGCACTCTATGCACCTTTAATGCTACAGGATATATTCCAGATTTCGTTGATGTGTGCTATATGGATATCTTAAAAATGATTATGGAAATATCAACACGTTTCTTTATATCTATCCACACAAATTTAAAAGGGTATTATCAAATTTTTTACAGACATACACATAACCTAGGAAATATTGTATTATTGAGGACTTGAATGAATGAACCCACTTGAAAATCAGCTGAGACAATTCAATTGACAGGGTGTGTGTGCCAATTCTCCTTGCTGTGTGCCAAAACCTTTTTTCTAGCTTTAGGTTACTGCCTTAACATTACAGGAAAGATCACTGATACCATCTGTATGGAAAATCTTAATGCTAAAGGAATTTGGGAGGATAGGAGTATAGGAGACCTGACCTAGAGAGATGGTCCTTTTAATCAAGTATTTCCATGGTAAATGGCACTAATCTAAGAATGTTAATTTTTGAAGATTTTAAACAATAGTTCTTTTGTCTTTTAGGGTTGAAGAAATATACAAGATACAAAATGAGGGTTGGTGCCTCAACTCATGTTGGGGAAAGTTCTCTGTCAGAAGAAAATGACATCTTTGTGAGAACCCCAGAAGATGGTAAGAGTATAAAGTATATTTATAATTTTAAAAGGAAGTAGGGAAGGAAGGAAGGAAAGAGGGAAGGAAGGGAAGGAAGGGAAGGAAGGAAGGAATGAAGGAAGGAATGAATGAAAGAAGGAAGTAGGGAAGGAAGGAAGGAAGGAAGGAAGGAAGGAAAAAAAGAAGGGAAAGAAAGGAAGGGTATCATTCTCTTACTGACTCTACCTTATGGCTGCTTCAGTGTCTAAAACAACAAATGCGAAGAAGCACATGTTTTAAGTTTTGTTCTATTCTTCCCAGCGCCAGAATCATCACCTCAAGATGTCAAAGTGACTGATGTGTCTCCAAGCGAACTGAGCTTGAAGTGGTCCCCACCTGAGAAACCTAACGGGATCATTATTGCCTACGAGGTGCTTTACCGAAATGCAGACACCTTGTTTGTAAAGAACACCTCCACCACAAACATAATTTTAAGTGACCTGAAACCTTACACACTCTATAATATTTCTATCCGGTCATATACCAGACTTGGTCATGGCAATCAGTCATCCTCATTACTCTCTGTAAGGACTTCAGAGACTGGTAAGGTTTACTGTTTGTTTGCTTAATAATTCTTAATTATGTAGTAAACCTAGCTGACAATTTCCTTGTTATTTGTATTTTTATATGACAAAGAGAAGCCTTCATTTTTATTTTTGTTGTAAAAGAAATTTATTCACATTTTCTAGAAAAAAATAAGGAATAGGCTTATCTATTTAAAAATTTAAAAACTAATTTCCTGTATAAAGAATCTTTTAATAAAAATCAGTGAGTTGTTCAAACGAAAGGCCATTAAAAAGTATCAGACTCATCCAATGTGTCTGCAGACTTTAACAGAGAAACATTCAGGAGACTAGTCCAGCCTGAGTCTGGATGAACCTAGAGTGGGCAGGAGGCTTCTATAGAGCTTGTTGGATAGATGGGTAGAGGTGTGGTGGAGGGAGACCTCATCTAATAGAAGTAACCCAAGCAAAAAAATCATTTGTATCTCAGTTTCAGTTGTGATTGAACAATTAGCACAAGACAAATATTTTGTCTGATAATCTTGGTTTATCATTTGTGTTGTGATTGGAGCAGTTATTACCATTAGGTCAAATCTGCAATGTATGCTAAGTAAGATCTAATTGTAAAGTTACTGTTTCATCTACACATTTAAGTGAATACACTTAGACTGATTAGCGTCTGTCTGAATTCCATAGTGTTCTCATTTTGGAGGTCACAAATACTCAAATATTGGCAACCCCATTTAGCTATCCAGATACAAATGTGAAGTTCTGTCCTTGACCTTGGAGAATCTAGAAATCCTGCAAGGTCGTTTACCACCACTGGGAGTAATGTGAGATTTTCCACAGATTTAATATAATGAGATGTCACAGCATTGCAGATACAGATGATGGTCATAATTACAGCTGCAGTACGAAGAATGACAAAAGGAATATGCTATAGCATCATGGGCTCTTACACCCTTAAACTAAACTTAATTGATGTCAGATCACATATGGCCATGCAAGGCTGCTTTTATGAATATTAAACCTGAAGACAGATTTTTGGTAGGAGGATAATTGTTCTTTTGTGACTTGGTTTTATTTTACATTGGGCCATTTTTTTTTTTTTTTTTTGCCTTTTGTTGTTGTTGTTGTTGTTGTTGTTGTTGTTCTGGTTTGTTTTTGAGTGCCTGTTATGTGTCACAGTTTCTGTTCATGGCTTCCACGTAAGTAAGTTATGGCCTTAATTGTGGAGTAGACTACAGCACTAAGTTATTGTTTTCCACCATGAATAACCGAGGCTCTGAGAGGGTCATTCATTCAGCAAACACTTGCAATGCTCCAGTATCTACTTTACATATAGCAGTATAGAAGGAAATGGTTTCCTTTCCCCGTAAAGTTCACAGTAATTGGTGGGAATTTAATTGCTTGAGGCTAGCCAGCTGGCTCGTGATAAAGCTGCAGTTGAAACCAAGCCCATTAGTCATTGAATGCCCACTTGGCTCTCAAAACACATGCTGGAAAATCATAAAATGGAGTGAGGATCTCGCAGTTCATGGTGGTGGTCAGCTATCTAAGCTTTGCAAAGCACGAGGAAGAAAATTATCATTTCACTATATTGTAATTTTTAAGAAGCAAAATGCTTATTAGATATTTTACTCCTCAAGTGATTATCATATCAGTGATACCACATGTTAGTGATGAATTATAAAAAAATGTTTTCTGAAAATTTCAGGCATGTGATATTTTACTTCATATTGGAAAAAGTACATGAATTTCCATCCCATTATCTGTCTTATGACTTTAATTCTAAGGCAGGGATAAGTGAATACAAGAATTTTACTTGAGATGTAGTTTAAAATGAGAATTTTCATTCTAGAAAAATTTTTAAAAATGTTGAACTTTCTATTCACAAGGCAAAGTATGACTCTTTTAATAAAATAAACAATAAATCACAGTGGATAATGTAAAGCCAAGGCTTGATGGTAGGTCTCCTGAGCCCCATTTCAGGGTTCATTTATTAGACTCCTTTTCTAGCTATGAAATAACAATGTGGATGGGAAAACCTACCCCTGAGCTTCCGGGCCCACCTGTTCTAGTGGGTCATACAGAGATGGCTTGACAGCCTTCTAAGAAGCTGGAGGTCAGCTCATGGAGGATTGTGTTCAACGCCCTAGAGGCCCACTCCCTTTAAGGAATAGTTTTCATATCTCCTGCACATTGCTGTCTGTATAGAAGACAGTGGGATACCAGAAAGATTTCCTAGCTCCTGAAGAGAGCTACTAGCTTTACCTCCCGTGATAGAATAAGAAGGGTCTCAGAAGAATTCTAGGATATCATCTAAGGAAGAATGATCTCAAAATAGCTCTCTTTCTATTCTTAGAGTTTAATAATATTATTGAAATAATTTTTCTCACAAAACACCCATCTTTCACTTAGGGTTTGTATACTGTTGTTGTTATTATACCTCATTGGTGTAATGATGCTGATAATTACAAAAGAGGGAATTAATAATCTATTCAAGACCTTATCGAATTTACATCATTAGAGCTTATTCTTGGAAGTAATATGTGGAATTCAAACAGGGATGATCAATAGTAGCAGATTTTGTGTGCATGCAGGAATGAGTGTGGATGTATGTAGGTTTGCTTTCATTACAGAATATGCAGTTTACAAATGAGGTTAGTTTTCTTATGCTTACTATACAGTAATTACCAATATAAGAAAATCAATAAAAATCAAATCCTTTGATGGCATAGACAGATTCTCTTTCCTCCTTACCACATATCTTTCTTTGGGTCTAGGCCTTTAAGTAAACATTTTAAACTTTTCTGACTTCATTAAATAACAATAACGATTATGACACAGATTTATACCGACTTCTGAACAGAATACTATGAATTTTTTTTTTTTTTTTTTTTCGAGACAGGGTTTCTCTGTATAGCCTTGGCTGTCCTGGAACTCGCTTTGTAGACCAGGCTGGCCTCGAACTCAGAAATCCGCCTGCCTCTGCCTCCCGAGTGCTGGGATTAAAGGCGTGCGCCACCACGTCCGGCACTATGAATTTTTATGGATGAATGAATAAATCCTTTAATTTGTCTGTGAACTTCCCAATCTTATATACCAATTGTCTTAGGGGATTTTTGTTACAACATTTTTTATTGTAATCACAAATCAAATTATATCTCTTGTTAGATTATTTCAACTGGCAAATATCATTGTGCTGGTATTGTCTGTGGGAGTACTCTGAATGCTAAAGGAGAAATCGTCAGTGTGTCTGTCTCCACTCTCAGAAATCAGCGAGTCACCTCTAAGTCTGAGGTCTCAGCTTTGGTTATCTCCTAAGGACAAATGAATAAAATATGAAGACTGTCATGCTGAGTTCAGGGATACATTTTTGTCCTGGTTACTGATGGTGGGCAAGGAATGCTGTGGGCCACCTTTGTAAAGTGTCTTTCAAAGTCTCAAGTCTCAACTTGATTAAAAATTTATTTCTACTGCATCTTAAATAGCTTTTCCTACCCCTTATTATTAGAGGATTTTCTTTCTTAAAATGGAAGGGGGAGTGATATAATTATATTATAATTAAAAGTGCTACTTTAAAAGAGTGATATTTTAGTTAAAATAAAATTACATACATTGAACAAATATAGTTATTGATTGGTTGTAGTTTTCTGTAGTAGTTTCTATCGGTTGTGAATACACGTTCCTTTGTTGAATGGTCAAGATTACACTTATCCATGGGATAAGGACAAATGTTTATAGATTTTAGTCAGGGACAGATAATATTGGTTTAGTAAGTGAGTTTTTGTTTTGTTTTATTCTTTCTTTCTTTCTTTATTTTTTTTAGGTTCTTCTCCAAAAACCATGACTTCAGTAGCTCTGAATAGTTTTCAAGTACCAAGCATGATCTCATATTTTAATTTTTTTGAGTTTATAATTTAATATCACTGCTCCCCTCTCTTTCCTCCCTAAAAACCCTTTCATAAACCCTCTGCCTCTCCTTGAAATTTATGGCCTCTTTTCTTACTAGGTGTTATTGAATGTTTGTGTATAGAGATAGATAGATAGATAGATAGATAGATAGATAGATAGATAATAGAGTGAGATAGAGATAGGTAAATAGATAGATGATAGATAGATAGAGTGAGATAGAGATAGGTAGATAGATATGATATATAGATATAGATAGATATAGATGATAGTTATAGATGATAAATAGATATAATAGCTATTTTAGATAATAGTAGTTAGATGATTGATATAGGTGATAGATAAATGATAGCTAATTGCACAAGCACACACATATACACATATACGTGTACACATAGAGAGAGAGAGAGAGACAGAGAGACAGAGAGGAAGATTTATACATAGATAGCTATATGTACCCCGACACATACATCTATTTCTAAACTCAGCAGTTTAGTCTATATATTATTACAGTTATATATGTTTTCAGGTTTGACTCTGCCAATGGGAAGCCAACTGGTATGATCTTTCTTATCTTGATCCCAGATTTCCTCAGTTGCTATAGTTTTTTTATGTAGGGTTAAGGAAGTTCTAATAGAGTTTTCTTCCCCAGGTTGGACTATTCATTGGTATAATCCTTGTTAAGCTCACATTGGGTGGTCATGTTGGGTGCAGCTTCTAGTATTACTGGGAGTTACATTGTCACAGCAACGTACTGTACCCCCTGGCTCTTAAAATCTTTCTGCCTCTGCTTCCACATGTTTTCTGCCTTAGGTGTTGGTTTTGTTTTATGGACTTGGGACTGGGTACTACAATTCTGCATTTTGATTGCTGTTTTCTATAGTGATCTCCATCTGTTGCAAGAGAAAGTTTTCTTGATGGTAGTGAAGACTAAACTTATTATCTATGAGTATAAAACCAAATGTTGTTAGTTAACACTTGGTGAATCCTATGAAGAGGTGAGGAAGAAATGTGGGAGTCAGATAGGTAGTCAACAACTCCAAAATAAAATCCACAGAATCAACTAACCTGGACTCACAGGGGCTCACTGAGCCCGAACAGACATATGGGGAGTCTGCATGGGTCTAACTTAGACCCTCTGTGTTTTTGTGTGTGTGTGTGTGTGTGTGTGTGTGTGTGTGTATAATTTTATACCTTTTTATTTTTGTTGAATTCTTAATAGAGATATCAAGGACTGATTCTGATACCATTGCCTGATTTAGGGACCTATTGAGCTACCTCATCCAGCCTTAATTTGAGGGGAGGTGACTAGTATTATTACAACTTGATATACCATGTTTACTTGATATCTCTGGGAAGACTGACCCCCCCCTTTTTAAGGGAAATAGAGGAGTGGATGGATAAAAAGGAGGTGGGGTCATGAGGAGGTGAGAGACAGAAAGGGACTGGGAGGAGATGAGGAAGGGGAAACTGTAATCAGAATGTAATATATGAGAGAATAAATTAATAAATATTTTAAAGTAGGAAGAAAATGTTTATATTATTGGTAGGGATTATACTTATTTAGAAAATTAGTGGTTGTACATTCCCCTTTGATACCATGATTTTCTAGCACAGAGTAGTTTGCTAGGATTCCATCACCAGGCATGGTATCCTTCCTGTTGAGCAGGTCTTAAATCTGTTTAGGGAGTTGTTGGTTACCACCAAGATATTTTTGACACTACTGTACCTGCAGGGTTATTGTGCCAGGATGGTTGTTGATTTGGTTCATAGGCATCATAGTTAGGTAGCACTCTTGGTTGCTTCTTACCTTTGTATTGTGGCTTCTGGGGCCCAGTCTTAATAAAAACATCTACAAGACATTTTCATACCTAAGGCTCAGAGAATATGGTTGAAGAATAGGCAGAAGTATTTTAAGAGACGGAGGAGGAAGTTTGCTGTGAGATTGTATCTCTTGGTAATACCAGAAATTACATCTGTAGAGTCTCACCAACATGACTGGCCAAACATGAGTTGACCAAAATTATACCAATGAAGATGCCAAACTGGGTAGTGACAGCTCATGAGGTATTAATGGAGAAAGCTTCAAGCTTACCTAAAAAAAAAACTACAGGAAAAAGAGGAAAGATGGGAGCAGGAAAGGTTGTCTTCTGTAGAAAAAAGAACACCAATTGATTGTCTAGTGTAAAATGGTCATCCCTTAAAACACACATACATGTAACATTATATAAACTGAACAGGATGGATATCTCTATCTATCTATATCTATCTATCTATCTATCTATCTATCTATCTATCTATCTCTCTATCATCTATCTATCTATTATCTATCTATCTATCTATCTATCTATCTATCTATCTATCTATCTATCTATGTGAAGAAAAATATCCATTTAAAAATATCTTCTTTTGAGTCTTCTTTTGGAATTTCTTGATGTCTGTTTATATTATCTCTTATATTTCTGATTTTGTTAATATATGTCTAATTTTGTTGATCTATGATGTTTACATGTACATATACACACATACATACACATATTCATGACACAACAGTGAGAAAAGAGACCACGGATTTGAAGGAGAGTGGGAGGGGATATGTGGGAGTGCTAAGAAGGAGGAAAAGGGAGAAATTCTGTAGTTAAGATATAATCTAAAAAAGAAAAGTATGTAATTTCATCAGTTCTCCCCTTTCTTTTATTCCCTGGAAACAATCCCATTTCTCCTCCCTCCTACTCCAACCACGGATCCCCTTGATTCTCTCCTCAAATTCATAGCCTTTGGCCCTTTCATTATTATTTTATTGCTTTACACACACACACACTCACACACACACACACAAATATATATTATAACCTATTGAGTCTGTTTAGTGCTGCTTGTACATATATGATTTCAAGAATAACCACTTACTGTTGGATAATGAATTAGGATACCCATGCCTAAAGAAGACCAATGCTCCCTCTCACTGCTGTCATTAATTGTTAAATATTCCCTGGTGAAATTTTAAGGGTCATTTATATATGCTATCATAGCATCTGAAAATAATGATACTTTAACTTCTTCATTTCCAACTTGTATCTTTTTGATCTCTTCAAATGTCTTATTATCTAGCTAAGACTTCAACTCCTGTATTGAGTAAGTGAGAGAGTGAACAACCTTGTCTTGTTCTTGACTTTAGTGGAATTGCTTTAAGTTACTCTCCATTTACTTTGGTATTGGCTATGGTCTTGCCATAAACTGTAAACTGCTGTTGTTATGTCACATTATGTCCCTTGGATAGCTAATATCTCCAGGACTTTTATCAAGAAAGGGTGCTGGATTTTGTCAAAGGTTTTTATTTTCTTTCTGTTTTTTTTTTTTTTTTATGATGGATTACATCTAGTTATTTTGTATTGTATTGAACCATGTCTGCATCTCTCAGGTGAAGCCTATTTAATAATAGTAGATGATTTTTTCCATGTGTTTTTGAATTTGGTTTGCAAGTATTATATTGAGAATGTTTGCATCTATGTTCTTGAGTTCTCTTTGTTGAGTCTCTGTGGTTTAGGTATCAGGGTAACTGTGGTCTCATAAAATAAATTGGGCAATGTTTCCTCTGTTTCAGTTTTGAAAAATAATTTGAGAAGTTTTGCTATTAACTCATCTTTGAAAGTCTCTGCTGCTTTTATACACTCCCAGGGAAGGGGGAGGGGTGTCATAGTGGTTGCTGATTGGTGCACCAAGCCATACCTCATTTGCATGTGGCCCATTCATTGGTGCCACAAGCCACAGCCATTAGCATATTTTCCCTACATTGGTACTACAAGCAGTGCCTCATTAGCATATTTTCCCTTCGGGAGGGGCTACTGCCTGAGAAGGCCTGAGGAGAGAGCTGCGCATGCGCACTAGGCTCTCCTCCCTGGCAGCCTGCCGGCCCCGCGCCATCTTGTAATGGGGCGGAGCCGCACAGCCTTCCCTGAGCCGGACGGCCTTCCCGGAGCTCGGGCGGTGGCTTTCGCCGCCTCGGTCGGGGCCGGGCAGCGCCTCCTACAGGACTGTTTAGATTGCTTATCAGAACTTGTGAGAGAGCCATATTGGGTCCTAGGTGGCACAGAGACCAGTCTATACAGGTCAGCTCACAGGTCAGCTCACAGACCACAAAGGGTCGTGCAGACCCAGGCTGCTCAGGTCAGCTCATGGACTACAAAGGGTGAGTGAGCAAACGGCTGAGCAGGGCACCTTTCGGGACATACCCAGCTCTGGGCCTCAGACATCCCAGCACCCTCCTGGTGGACAGTTTTTAGCCTGGGAGGGGTTTCCCTGCCCAAACCTGTGAGAGAGCCATCTTGGGTTCCAGGTCGCTAAGACCTAGTCTGCGCAGGTCAGCTCAGGGACTGCAAAGGGTGAGTGAGCAAACAGCCGAACAGTGAACCTTTTGGGACACACCCAGCTTTGGGGTCTAGACACCCAGGCTCCCTCCACACCTGAGGAAAGTTCTCAGCCCGGGAGGGCTTTCCCGGCTGGAACTTGTAAGAGAGCCATATTAGGTACCAGGTTGCTCAGAGACCAGTCTGTTCCAGTCAGCTCACGAACTACAAAGGCTCCCACAGAGACCAGTCTGTGCAGGAGAGATCGCCTGCTGAGACTACTCTGACCACTGAGATTCAGGAGAGAGCTGGGCACCCAGGTCTGCCGACAGAGGCCAACAGAATCACAGGAGGAACAAGATCCAACCAGAGACAACTATAATAACCAACTCTAGAAATTACCAGATGGCGAAAGGCAGACGTAAGAATCTTAATAACAGAAACCAAGACCACTCACCTTCTTCAGAACCCAGCACTCCCACTTCAGCCAGTCCTGGATACCCCAACACACCCGAAAAACAAGACTCGGATTTAAAATCATATATCATGGTGCTAGTAGAAGACATGAAGAAGGACATGAATGACTCACTTAAAGAAATACATGTGTTTGGAATAACTTTTCCCTACCATGTTACACTGGAGTGATGTCTATCCTTGATGCTCAGGTGTGTTTTTTGGATGCAGCAGAAGTGTGGATCCTTTTATCACATCCATTCTGTTAGTCTGTCTCTTTATTGGGGACTTGAGACTGTTGATGTTCAGAAATGTCAATTTGCAATGTTTGCTGATTCTTGTAATTTTGCGTGTGTGTGTGTGTGTGTGTGTGTGTGTGTGTGCACGCACATGCATGCACGCATGTGTGTTCAGGGTGTTTCTCCTCTTTTGATTTGCTGATCTGGGGTTATTTATTTCTTGTGTTTTTCTGGGAGTAGCTAACTTCTTTAGATGGGAATTTTCTTTCTAGCACTTTCCATAAGGTTGGATTTATAAATACATATTGCTTAAATTTGGTTTTAACGTGGATTTCCTTATTTTTCCATTTATTGTGATTTAAAGTTTTTTTGTGTATACTTGTCAGCTGGAATCTGTGGCTTCTTAGCATCTTAGAACATTTTTTTAGGCCCTTTGGTTTTTAGAGTATTCATTGTGAAGTCAGGTGTAATTGTAGTTGGTCTACTTTTATATGCTACTTATCTTTTTCTTTCTTTTTTTTTAATTAGATATTTTCTTCAATTACATTTCAAGTGCTATCCCATAAGTCCCATAAGTCCCCTATACCCTCCCCCCGCCCTGCTACCCTACCCACCCACTCCCACTACTTGGCCCTAACATTTCCCTGTACTGGGGCATGTAAACATTGCTATATTCTTCCCCAATAGTGGCCAACTAGGCCATCTTCTAATACATGTGCAGCTAGAGACATGAGCTCTGGGGATTCTGATTAGATCATATTGTTGTTCCATCTATAAGGTTGCAGACCCCTACAGCTTTTGGGTACTCTCTCTAGCTTCTACACTGGGGACTCTGTGTTCTGCCCTATAGATAATTGTGAGCATCCACTTCTGTATTTGTCAGGGACTGTCAAAGCCTGCCAGGAGACAGCTATATCAGGGTACTTTCAGCAATATCCTGCTGGTGTATGCAGTAGTGTCTGCGTTTGGTAGCTGATTATGTGATGGACCACCTGGGTGGGGCACTCTCTGGATGGTCCATCCTTTCACTTTGGCTCCAAACTTTGTCTCTGCACCTCCTTCCATGTATATTTTATTCCCTATTCTAGGGAGGAATGAAGTATCCACGAATTGGTCTTTCTTGATTTTCTTGTGTTTTGGAAATTGTATCTTGGGTATTCTAGGTTTCTGGGCTAATATCCACTTATCAGTGAGTGCATATTAAGTGACTTCTTTTGTGATTGGGTTACCTCATTCAGGATGATATCCTCCAGATACATCCATTTGCTTGAGAATTTCATAAATTCATTGTTTTTAATAGCTAAGTAGTACTCCATTGTGTAAATGTACCACATTTTCTGTATCCATTCCTCTGTTGAGGGACACCTGGGCTCTTTCCAGCTTCTGGCTATTATAAATAAGGCTGCTATGAACATAGTGGAACATGTATCCTTGTTACCAGTTGGAACATCTTCTGGGTATTTGCCCAGTAGAGAT
This sequence comes from Mus minutoides, assembly GCA_902729485.2. Taxonomy (NCBI): domain Eukaryota; kingdom Metazoa; phylum Chordata; class Mammalia; order Rodentia; family Muridae; genus Mus; species Mus minutoides. Next base: position 58,816 of record LR752042.1, read on the forward strand.
ATTGCTGGATCTTTCGGTAGTACTATGTCCAGTTTTCTGAGAAACTGCCAGACTGATTTCCACTGAAGAATGCCAAAGGACTGAGAAGCACCTTAAAAAATGTTCAAAATTCTTAATCATCAGGGAAATGCAAATCAAAACAACCCTAAGATTCCACCTAACACCAGACAGAATGGCTAAGATAAAAAATTCAGGTGACAGCAGATGCTGGCAAGGATATGGAGAAAGAGGAACACTCCTTCATTGCTGGTGGGATTGCAAGCTGGTACTTATCTTTTTCTGATGCAGCTTTTAACATTCTTTTTTTTTTTTTTTGCTTTTAACATTCTTTATTTGTTCTGTAAGTTTAATGTGTTTATTACTATGTATCAACATGAATTTCTTTTTTTTAGCCCAGTCCATTTAGTGTTCTGTATGCTCCTTGTACCTTGACAGACTTTTAGGTTAGGGAAGTTTTTCTTCAGTGATCTTGTTGAAAATGTTTTCAACCCCAGTTTCCTCTCCTTCCTCTATTTTTAGTATTCTTAGATTTGGTCTTTTCATACTGTTACAAATCTTTTGGGTGTTTTGTGGAAGGATTTTTTTTTTCTTTTTTAAGATTTAACATTGTCCTTGATTAGGTATTTATTTCTTCTATTGTATCTTTAATGCCTGAGATTTTTCTCTTCCTTCTCTTATACTCTGTTGGTGAAGCCTACCTCTAAGCTTCCCATTCAAATTCCTAAATTTTTCACATTTATATTTTCCTCAGTTTGAGTTTTTATTGATTCTACTTCTACCTTGAGGGCTTGAACTGTTCTATTCATTTACGTCCACTGCTTGTTTGTTCTTTCATGGATTTCTTGAAGAGATTTATTGAATTATTCTTTAAGGACATCTATCACATTCATAACAGGTATTTTAAGGTTCTTGTCTCATACTTAAGCTGCATACTCTGGGGCCTACGGTGGTTAGGTTGCTGGGCTCTAGTAGAGACATTTGTCCTTATGTTATTGACTGTGTTTTTATGCTAGCTTCTAGGCATCTGGGTTTGAGAAGATTTTAATTCTAAGTGCTGACAACTGGTCTTGATTTTGTTCGGTGGATCCCCCTCCCAGCCCCCATGTTTTCCCTTACCTCTTGTTTTCTTAGCAACGCATGGTGACAGTTATTGCCTAGTAGGCGATTCTTCTAGGATCCTGCCAGGTTTTGCCACTGGAGATCTCAGCTACAATGTTTTTCCAGGTTACGAGCATTATGAGTGATGACAATTAGAAATTGGGGTGGGCTAGGAGGGATAATTGAGAGGATCATAGGAGGAAAAAAAATGAGGGCATTCCAGCAGGATCTTCTTAGCTCCCTGGGAATGTCGGTAGAGTGTGTGAAAAGACCCCAGCATGTTATCTGCTACAGAGTTCCCAATAAGAATAGGTGGTGGGAGTGAAGGTCTGAAGCTTGCCTACCTGGCTTGCTGGCCTACTTGTTTCTCTGTCATGCTTGGCTGGAGGGTGCCCAGGGAAAGTCTCCTGGAGTTGGGAACTGGGATAACAGACTGAGTAGAGATGAAGATTAGAGAAGATCTGAATGGTCCACTGGAGATGGAGCAAAGAAGAGAGTGAGATCCTAGCACTCACAGGTTTGTTACAGAATTAGGGGTGAGACCAAAGGATTGGATTTAGAAAAAAAGGAAGACAAGGAGGGAGGGATGAAGATCTGCTGCTTTTCTGGCATGAATAGCCTGTGAGTTCCCAAGGGATGAATGTTAGAATTGAGCGCTGGGATCATGGGATGAACCTGGGGCTTGGGGAGATCTTGGATGAAGGGCCTGTGATCTGCTGGGGTTAGGGGAAGAGGAGATGGGAAGGCTACAATAGGAGGTCTGCTACAGAGCTGGACTTGGAAGTGGGGGGAATGAACCTGGAGGAGATGAGGGAGGGAAGAAAACCTACACTTAGGCTGCTCTGCTTTGCTGGCTGGATGCAAATGTGAATTTCCTGTTTTCTAAATTGGGAATGGTATTAAGTCACCCATTAAATAGATTTTTATGGATTTTTATTGTGTGCTGTTATCCTTGAATGGACTGCATATATAAAATCAAAAGAAATCTATTCTTTAAAATTGTTCTAATTAATTAATTTCATCTCTAATATGGCCCCCTATCCTTTCTCCCCTAGCAGTTCCTCCCTAATCCCTCCTCCCCTTTGGCCTCTGAGAGGGCAGCTTCCCTCCTCCCCTGTATTTCCCTACACTGGTACATCAAGTCTCTTCAGGATCAGGCACATCTTTTCCCATTGACCAGACAAGGCAGCACTCTGCTACAGATGTGTCTGTGGCCTCGGACCAGGAGTGTGTGCTCTTTGGTTGGTGGTTCGGTCTCTTTTAGCTCCCATGGATCCAGGTTAGTTGACACTGTTGGTCTTCCTGTGGGGTTGCCATCTCCTTGAGGGCCATCAATCCTTCCCCTAACTTTTCTATAGGTGTCCCTGACCTCCTTACAATTTTTGTCTGTGGGTATCTGCATCTGTTGCAGTCAGTTGCTGAGTAGTCTCTGAGGAGCTGCTATTCTAGGTTCTTGTCTGCAAGTAAAACATAGCATTATTAATAGTGTGAGAGATTGCTGCCTGCCTATGGGATGGGTATAAAAATCAGCCTGTCACTGGTTGACCATTCCTTCACTCTCTGACTATCTTTGTCCCTGCATTTCTTTCAGACAGGACCAATTTTGTGTCAAAAGTTTTGTAGGTGGGTTGGTGTGATCATACTGCCACTGGGGGTTCTGTCTGTCTGTATTTATTCTTTCTTAAACTTGACACTGTAGAAAAGTCACTGAAAATCACCAGTTAAATCCACTGGGACTTGGAATACTAATACTTTCTATGGAGAAACGAAAACACACACACAGAGACACACCCATACAAACACACACACACACACACACACACACACACACACACACACACACACATACACTTATCCATATACCCATACCTATGCATGAACATTCACCTATGCATACACACTCACACATGCATGTATGCACACATCCATTCAAGCATACACACACACACACACACACACACACACAAACATATGCTTGGACACTCACCTATTTACACACACACATTCACACACAAGCATTCATACACACTCATGCATGATCACATGCACACACTCATTCATACACCCGAATGAAAAGAAAAATTATGAGATCATTTAAAAGTGAGGCAGAGAACAAGTCTCACTAGGGAGGATTTATTTAACCAGAGACGTTTATAATTATATAAATGAGGAAAAATAAAGACAAAATGTATTATAGAAGGAGAAATTGCCAAATTTTGAAGTAGGAAGAAATTTTCTGGGTTTAAAGAACAAAACACTTGTAATTTTCTTGTTGTTGGTAGGAAGTAGGCTATTTGCTCAGTAAATAGAGGTGGGCAGAATTAGGAAGAGCTGATTTCTTGGTGCCAATCTAGGAAGTCCCATGATTCTTGCTAAGGAGAAACTATTGCACTTGATGTGATTAAACTTTTGGAAGGTTTCTGCTGAATTCATTAAATATGGGAACAAAGTAAATAATATACAATTACTGAGCTTTGTTCATCTGAGTATCTGAATGAAAGATCATGCCATTTATTGTGATGGAGAAATTCAAGGAAGATGTCAGTTTACAGAATGTTCAGTTCTCCTTTAGGTAGGTGACTGTAAAGGGCCAGTAAACAAATATGTTTAAATCTCAAAGGATCCATAAGTTGGCAGATATTGCCATATCACTGATATACAAAGCCATAGGAAAGGAAGTCTCTTGAGGATGAGGAGAGCAAAATAGGGCAAGAAGCATAACATAGTGTGGATTAGATATTGGGGGAATCAAGGTGGAATCAATGAAGAGCTAAGCAACAGTCACCCCATAGGTGGGTGAAAAACGGGAAAACCTCTCTATTTTGCACCTAGAAGCCACTTATTGTTTTAAATTTTTTTATATTAGACATTTTCTTTATTTTCATTTCAATTGTTATCCCCTTTCCTAGTTTTCCCTCTGAAAATCTCCTATCCCTCACCCTGCCTCCCCAACCCACTTACCCCTGCTTCCTGGCCCTGGTATTCCCCTACACTGGGGCATAGAACCTTCACAGGACCAAGGGACTCTACTCATATTGATGACCGACTAGGCCACCGTCTGCTACATATGCAGCTAGAGTCATGAGTCCTACCACATGTTTTCTTTGATTGGTGGTTTAGTACCAGGGAGCTCTGAGCATACTGGTTAGATCATATTGTTGTTCCTCCTATGAGGCTGCAAACCCCTTCAGCTCCTTGGATGCTTTCTCTAGATTCTTCATTGGGGACCATGTGCTCCATCCAATGGATGGCTGTGAGCATCACTTCTGTCTTTGTCGGGCACTGGCAGAGCTTCTCAGGAGACAGCTTTATCAGGCTCCTGTCGACAACCTCTTATTGGCATCTGTTGTAGTGTCTGGGTTTGGAGGTTGTTTATGGAATGGACCCTCAGATGGAGGAGTCATTCCTTCAATATCTGCTCTGAACTTTGCCTCTGTAACTCCTTCCATGGGTGTTTTGTTTCCCCTTCTAAGAAAGATTGAAGTATCCACACTTTTGCTCTTCCTTCTTCTTGAGTTTCATGTGTTTTGCAAATTGTGTCTTGGGTTTTCTGAGCTTCTGAGCTAATATCCACTTATCAGTGAGTGCATATCATGTGTGTTACTTTGTGATTGGGTTATCTCACTTAGGATGATATCCTACAGATCCATCCATTTACCTTAGAATTTCATAAATTCATTGTTTTTAATAGCTGTGTAGTACTCCATTGTGTAAATGTACCACATTTCTGTATCCATTCCTCTGTTGAGGGAGGGATATTTAGGTTCTATCCAGCTTCTGGCTATTATAAATAAGGCTGCTATGAACATAGTGGAGCATGTGTCCTTATTACAAGTTGAAACATCTTCTGGGTATATGCTCAGGAGTTGTATTGCTGGATCTTCTGGTAGTACTTGTCCAATTTTCTGAAGAACCGCCAAACTGATTTCTAGAGTAGTTGTACCAACTTGCAGTCCCACCATCAAAGGAGGAGTGTTCCTCTTGCTCCACAACCTCGTCAGCATCTGCTGTCACCTGAATTTTTTATTTTAGCCATTCTGACCAGCGTGAGGTGGAGTATCAGGGTTGTTTTGATTTGCATTTCCCTGATGATTAAGGATGTTGAACAGTTTTTTTTAGGTACTTCTCAGCCATTCAGTATTCCTCAGTTGAGAATTCTTTGTTTAGCTCTGTACCCCCACTTTCCCACTTTTTAATGGGGTTATTTGATTTTCTGGAGTCTAACTTCTTGAGATCTTTGTACATATTGGATATTAGCCCCCTATCAGTTTTAGGGTTGGTAAAGATCTTTTCCCAATCTGTTGGTTGCCTTTTTGTCTTATTGACAATGTTCTTTGCCTCACAGAAGCTTTGTAATTTTATGAGGTCCCATTTGTTGATTCTTGATCTTACAGCACAAGCCATTAGTGTTCTGTTCAGGAATTATTCCTGTGTCATTTTAACTGTAAAGTGTGAATTGAGATGGGAATATAATCTAGAAGAAATAAAAAAGAAAGGCTTTGGAAAGTAGTAAGGGTGGTATGCAATTTATACAGATTTATCATAGAAATAAGCCGACTCCTCCTCCTCCTCTTCCCTCCTCCTCTTCCTCCTCCTCCTCCTCCTCCTCCTCCTCCTCCTCTTCTTCTTCTTCTTCCTCCTCCTCCTCCTATTCCTCCTCTTCTTCTCCCTTCTCTATCAGTGAAATGGGATACCAACTTATCAGATTAGAATAAGGAAGGGAGAGTTTATTGGCTTTGGGGGAGTGATAAGGGAGGGTGAAATGCATGTAATAAAGTAAAAGAATGAAGTATCTAAAATGAGACTTAGGGAAGTGCCTCAGTGATGCCTGATGGAATCGGATTGTAAAGTGGTTCTTTAGAAAGAAGGAAGTAGAAAATAGTTGTACTGAGAAAGAGGAATCATAACTATAGCCTCACGAGTCCTAGCCCCTAGTGCTATTGGGGTTATGAAAGAAAAGCAAATCCACTATCTGATAATCCTTGGTGCCCCTTAGATACAGAAAATGATGGAAGGAGTTAAGGTGCTTGGTGAAGATTTTTGTCATTACAGCAGATTGCTTTCAGGTAGAACTAAAGATTTAGAATTCTTAGGAAGAGACAATAGGATTATATTGCCAGCCATTGTTACTGATGTCTACCTATTTGTACTGGCTAGTTTTGTGTCAACTTGACACAGGCTGGAGTTATCATAGAGAAAGGAGATTCAGTTGGGGAAATGCCTCCATGAGATCCAGCTGTAAGGCATTTTCTCAGTTAGTGATCAAGGGGGAAGAGCCCCTTGTGGGTGGTGCCATCCTTGGACTGGGAGTCTTGGGTTCTATAAGAAAGCAAGCAGAGCAAGCCAGGGGAAGCAAGCCAGTAAAGAACATCCCTCCATGGCCTCTGCATCAGCTCCTGCTCCCTGACCTGCTTGAGTTCCAGTCCTGACTTCTTCCAGTGATGAACAGCAATGTGGAAATGTAAGCCACATAAACCCTTTCCTTCCCAACTTGCTTGTTGGTCATGATGTTTGTGCAGGAATAGAAACCCTAACTAAGACACTATTAAATTTTAATTTTTTATCAAAGTTTTAGAAGCTTTTACACTCTTGCATCAGCTTTTCTTTAAGTGCCTTGGCTATAATAACCCCCATAACTGGCACACACTGAGGAGAGGACACTGTATCTATGCTTTCAGGGGTTTCTACATTTTATTACTCATTTATAAGTAGTAATTTCATGTCTATTATATTTACAATACCAATAATAAAGGGTTAAATTCCTTTCTTCAGAGAAAAAAAGTCTTATAATTGAACCATAAAACGCAATAATGTTCAGATATTTAGTTTGTGTTGTTTAATTTCTCCCTTGGATTGCTATTATTGTTACTGCTGTCTGAAGGAACCTTTAAACCATTGTTGTTGCAACTGTGAGTATTGCTCTCTGATACAGACATACATTCTTTAAAAAAAATGTGTCCATTTGTTGCAAAGAAATGTTTCTTTTGCTAAGGGTAAAAAAAAAAAAAAAACATTTACCTGTGGGTATAAAGACAAATAATTAGAATATAGTTAAGGCTACCCTGAGATCATATACATACACATAATATAAAGACTGAGCACTGTATATTTATGTATATTTAGGAACACACATGCATATGATATGTGTATCTGTGCATATAAGTATTTTTGAAATTATAATATACATCATTATCCATTTTTGTCACTTCAAAAATATTTACGTACACACAAAATGAACCCGTACTATCTTGTTTATAATTTATTATAGTTTAGAGATTTTATATGATTTAGAGTATATTTACTATATCTTTGATATTTAAGATATGTGCATTTTATCTGTTGGGTTTTGGTGTTTTGATCTTGTCAATTTTTATACTGTACTATGCTGCCAATCCAAACTCTTATGGTAAAATGACTCGAGTTATTTTTCATATATTACTTGGGACTCAATAGTGTATTCATATCGATTTGAAACTCCTCCAAAATTATATAAAATTTCTCTGAAGAATCATAGCTTGTAGCTTCATTTGAGATGACCTTTCACCCTTTACAATTGATAGTTGCTATGGTTTCTTTACACTGCACTGTAAAGATGCATAGCATACTGTCATTCTTTGCTTAATGTTTGCATTTACCTACCTTTTTTGCAATTGTGCAAAACTTTTATCCAGGCCATTTTAGATGTTTTACGAAATTACATCTTCATTTTTTTCCTTTCTAGTACCTGATAGTGCACCAGAAAATATTACTTACAAAAACATTTCCTCGGAAGTGATTGAGATATCCTTCCTCCCTCCAAGGAGTCCCAATGGCATCATACAAAAGTACACTATTTACCTCAAGAGAAGTAATAGCCATGAAGCGAGAACTATAAATACAACCTCTCTCACTCAAACCATTGGAGGTAAAATACAATTCTACTGTTTGATATTTACTGTTTTATTGACAGTATGACCACAAAATAGTAACCCAATATGTTAGAATAACTTAATCATGATTGTTTATATTACTGGGAATAAGAACATTTTAACAAAATAGTGTGCGAATTTATGATAGTCATATGTGAAAATATTTTAGGTGTGGTATTTTGTGCAATGTCTTATATCTTATACTTAAACTCTAAGCTATACACAACACCAGTATAAAGATTTCATTGTGTGTGTATATTTGCTCATGTGTGTGTGTGTGTGTGTGTGTGTGTGTGTGTGTGCCATTGCACTGTTGTGAAGGTTAGAAGACAGTTTGGAGTGTTTGTATTCATTTTTCTCCTCATTGGAAGTAGGATCTTTTTGTTGTTTGTCCCTGGACTGCATGTGCCATGTTAGATGGCCTGTGAGCTTCTGTGGATGGCCCATTTGTATCTCTCATTCCACTGTGGCAACAGTGGGGTTACAGTTACACAGTCCTGTCCTTGGCTTTATGTATAGTCTAGGGATTTGAACTAAGGTCCCAATATTGCACTGCCGCCCACTAAGCCATCTCTTCAGCCTCCTTTGTTGGATTTTTTATCTGATAATCAGTACTAGTTTATTTAGCTTTTACTTTTGGTAGAGTGTTGAATTGAGAGACATTCCATTGTTCATCTCTTGTATATTATTAACAGATCGATTCTTTGTGTTTTTTTTTTTTTTTTAAATTTTACCTCTGTTTAGGACTGAAGAAGTATACCCATTATGTGATTGAGGTGACTGCTAGTACCCTGAAAGGTGAAGGTGTTCGGAGTATGCCAATAAGCATACTGACTGAGGAAGATGGTAAGACTAATGCCTTCTGAAATACCTTCATTTTTAATACTTCAAGGAACCTGTAGTGACAATAATGGGATGTTTGTGGTAATTTGTCTATAGATTGGAGACATATGCAGAATGAAACCTAGTGTAATTTTTTTTTTTACCTAAACTCTAAGCTATACACAACACCAGTATAAAGATTTCATTGTTATGGTATAAGAGCAGGTATGAAAGATAGATTTACATTGAGTAAAATCAGAAAGAAACACTATTTTTTTTTTTTGCCTTTGAAGCCAACTGTACGTTAAGTACAATTTTATGAGAGACTTTTAAGGGTCAAGTTTGAATAGTTTGAATATCATATGTGTCCCAACAGTGTTCAGCATTTTCTGGCATTTACACAAGTTTTGGAGTAGAATATAAATAACTTTCAACGTGTCTTATGTTATTAGGACTAGCTAATTAATACATTCATTTATATTTTTATTTTTATCTAATTATTAACTACAGAGCTACCCTTGAATGTTAATTTTCTATTTTAAAAATTGAAAATAATTTTTTCTCTGATACAATAAGTCCTGACCACAGTTTCCCCTCCCTCCACTCTTACTAGCTTGTCCTTACTCTCCCTTAATCTACTCTCCCTCTGTTTCCTGTCATAGAAGAGAAAGCTTCCAAGAAACAACAACAAAACAAGACACAAAAAATATATAATAAGACAAAGCAAAAGCCTTCTAATCAACACTGGACAAGGCAACTGAATGGGGGAAAGGAGTCCTAAGCGCGGGCAAAGGAGTCTTACACACACTCCACTGTTATGAGTTCCACAAAAACAAGAACACCAAGCTAGCAGCCACACTAAATACATAGAGAACTTGGTGCAGACTCACGCAGGCCCCGTGCTTGATGCTTCAGTCTCTGTGAGCCCATATGTGCCCTGCTTAGTTGATTAGTGGACCATGTTCTCCTGGGGTCCGCCATCCCCTCTGAGTCCTGTGTTTTCTCATATATTTTTTTTTCAGAAGGTGAATAAAATCACACCTTCTGGGACTATTCTGTATTGACACCTCATCAAACCACAGACGTTTATTGAACTAGAAAGTGTCTCTGAGAGATATGCTTTAGAAGAGTATTTAGAGTTTATGTTATACATGTTATGTATTTTTGAAACAATTGGCTTTTTATGTAGAAGGAATCCTTGCTATCATGTTAGGTCAGCCTGGAGGTAGCATACATGTTTATGGTATGTTTTTTTCCATTTCTTTTCTCAAGATGCCCTCATCATGCCAGGAGATTGTATCCTGTGGGTGTTCAGGATCATTAATAACTCATTACGGAAAATGTTAAGTGGACACTATTAGAGGGACAGTGTGTTTTCTCTGCACCACTCCCATTTTTGCTTACAATAATAAATTCCATTTTATCACTCCTCTCCTACACAATTTTCTTCTTGTGTTTTCTACACTAGAGCCTCCTGGCCGTACACACTGGCTTTTCAAAGTCTCTGAAGGCTTTGGGTCTTGGGTCAAGATTATCTCATCATTGCTTTTATACATGATGATTGATGCATATTCAACCTTTTCTATATTTTCTTCTCTCTTTTTCCCCATAGATTAACCTTGCTCATTTATAAATCATTTTAGCAGTTCCTTTGTGGAGTAGTGTCCACATCTAAAGTTCTGACCTAATCTAAAAAAATTCCAATCATGACAATTCAAAATCTATTATGACTTAATCAAAGCCAGTGGATATTTATGCTGAGTAGGATGTTTTTACTGCATGAATGCATACTATTGAATCGTACAAGTGATTAAAAATAGGCTGACAAAGCAAATATTCACCTGAATTCATGGCCACATTTGCATATATCAAAGAATAAACATTCCTTCTGTCTCTTCTTCAACAATTTCACCAAATGGAGACTAACTTATTGGAGCTGGCTTTTATGAGTTATATGCCTTGACTCAGAAAGCTTTCAGTGTCGATATGACCTATGTTTGACAAATGTGTAAACAAGTAATTTTATATAATTGTATATAAAATTATCCATAATTGTAATTACTAGTAGAGGTGTTTCCAAAAAATTATTAACGAAGCTTAATGAGGAAGTTAGGTTTCTCTAGGGTGTCAGGGAAAGCAGAGCTGAGACTTATGTCTGTGCTGGGACCGGAAGGAAGGTAGATGAAGAGGAAGTGAGTGAGGAGAGAGCACGCCAGAAGAAGACCTTTCATGTGTCCTGATGCTTTTACATACTGAATTGATTATGCTAAAAATGACTTTAGTTTTAAAAACTCCATTTATTTTTAGTTTTTACTGTGGTGTGTGTGTGTGTGTGTGTGTGTGCTTATGCATGCTAAGAGTATGTATTGCACTAATATGGAAGCCAGAGGACAACTTTTGGGATTGAGTTCTTTCCTACTACCATGGAAGGTTTGGGAATTGAACTCAGATCATTACATTGGGAAGCTAGGTACCTAACCTGATGACCACTCTTGATCCCCTAAATTACAATGTTACTGGATTGTAGTTAATAATAACAATGACCAAAGTGTGTTTGTGTGTGTGTATGTGTACTTCATTCACATATATATTATTCACACACACACACACACACACACACATTCATGTGTTCTTCCCAAGAATTTTAATGCTTATTATAGAATAAAAATGTGGAGTCACTGGATGTTTGTAACCAAATTACTTCCAGTTTCTGACTAACATTCTTTCTTCTAAGAGTAAACGTAAATTATACTTTATAAGTATGCTAAGAGAGTATTTATAGGGTTTGCTTTGATAAGTGAATTGGAAGTGATTCTTAGCCCAGGAAACACATGTCTCTAAACAATACGCAGACTCATGTGATGTCAGTACTCAGCAGCATTTTCCAATGAGGCACCATTGGGGGAAAACCAAAGCAGAAGCAAACAGAACAGAAGAGGCAGCTATAGTTGTCACCACTTCAGGAAACTCATCTCATGAAACAAGCTATTCTCTAGTATAAGAAAGTGAGGAAACTGACAGTGATTCTAAGCACTTTTCTGTTAGCATGCCATGCTGCTATAATGGAGATTCCTGTGAAACCTGTGCAATTATAAAGACTCATGGACTAGATTTTGATCTTACTCTAGTGATTTCTGACACATCCCGGGGGGTTGAGGAATACCATTTGTCTGGATGAGGTCAGTAATTCTCAGTTCCTTCAAAATTTATGCTTATCATTCTTTGAATGTATAACATCTTTTTCTCCCAACTCTTCATTATCTGGGGTGATATTTTGCTATGTGGTACATCCATTCTCCCCAATAAAACATTTGCTTTTATAAGAGAACGATAATTTTCCCAAATGTTCTTAAACAGTCAGTGAGTCACTGTGACAGACCCGTGTTGCATTTTCTCATGAAATACTTTTTTCCATTGACTCACAGGAGCAGATGTTCTAACAGTACCATGAAAATCTCCTTTCATCATTTAATCTGAACACAACCAATCAGGTTCTTCAGTCTATGGAGAGAAATGCTGGACATGATTCATTTACCATAAAGTTATCAGAAAAAAATTCTGAACACTTTTATTTTTACATTTTACATATTTCTCTAATGAAATGTGTCATTCTTTGTTAAAAATTTTCAGCTCCTGACTCTCCACCTCAGAACTTCTCTGTGAAACAGTTGTCTGGTGTCACCGTGATGTTGTCATGGCAACCACCCTTGGAGCCAAATGGAATTATCCTCTATTACACAGTTTATGTCTGGTAAGGATTTTTTTGGAAGCAGTTCTGAGAACAAATATTAATTTGTAATATAATAGGAATGTAGTGTTTATCTCAGAATGTGATGCTGCATTAGAGCTCTGATTATTAATAGGTGGGATAAAATGCTTTTTTATTAAGAAACAAGTTTTCATCATATTATGCAGTTGGTCAGCAAATAAAATTCTTTGCAATTGAAAAAAAAGTGTTTTTCAAAGCTATACCAAATGTATACTCTTTAAGGTCTGGATGATAAACTTAGATGATTACAAATGTCTGATTTAAAATATTTGATAGTCTTTTAACCTGCTTCATTTCCAACCTGGGCTGGTTCACCTCTCTTTAGGTACCCTGGTGGTCCCCACTCCCAGGTGGTCACTGTATTGATGCTGAACTTAGTGCAAACATCCGATCCATCAGCATAGCCTAGAATTCCTGGACTCAAGCGATTCTTCTGTCTCGGCTTCCCGAGTAGCTGGGACTACACATGTGAGCCACCATGCCTGGCTATTTGAAAGTTTTAAAACAAATACTTTGCACAACTATTTTCAAGTCTACTTATACAAAATAATTTCAATTAAATTTTTTTATCATGATGAAAGTAAATTTCCGTTTTCTTGACACATTGCAAGGAATGCTTCTTTTTTTGTTGTTGTTTTTTTTTGTTTTGTTTTTTTGTTTGTTTGTTTTTCGAGACAGGGTTTCTATTTATAGCCCTGGCTATCCTAGAACTTTGTAGACCAGGCTGGCCTCGAACTCAGAAATCCACCTGCTTCTGCCTCCCAAGTGCTGAGATTAAAGGCATGCGCCACCACACTCTGCAAGGAATACTTCTTAAAAAATAAAATAAATTTGTGTGTGTGTGTGTTATGCATGTATATTCAGTGCATACATATATTTGTTCCTGTGTGATGTGCATATGCAGACTGGAGAAGATGAAGGGTTGTCTTCCTCTAACCTTCTTTATGTAATTTTCTTGAGACAGGATCTTTCACAGAACCTGATCTCAGTACTTTAACCTGACTCGTTGACCAGAAATGCCTCAGTAGGTGCCCGACTCCACCTACATACATGTACTCAAATGTGGGGCTCACTGGCTCACACACACATGCTCAGTGTTTTGCATGAGTATAGCCAATTGGAACTCAGGCCTCCATGTTTACAGAGCCACCTTCTTACTTCTTACTAGTTAATTTAATTAAATTAATCTAAATTAATTAAAAATTTATGTATATGAGTGTTTTGCCTCCATGGATGTTTGTGTATTACATGTGTGTCTGGTGCCTAAGGAGGCCAAAAGAGGTCATAACATTCCTTAGAACTAGAGTTATAGATGGTTATGGACCTCCATGTGGATTTAATCACAGAGCCATCTCTCCAGGCTATGAAATGGACTCTTAATATCAAAAGGTATATAGAAAAGTTGCCAACACACTTGACTTTCCTAATTAAATGTGCAAGCACACACACACATAGACAAAGCAGACACAGCATGTCTATATGCAAACATTATAAAGACCTACTTTGCATATTGTTGAATTAAAGACAGTAAACTACCATTCACAACTGATAGAAACTGTATTATCATTTGTCGCGTAAATAAAAAGTATGGTTTTAAGGTTTAAAACTTAATCTCTGATTTTTTAGTTTGTTTTTGTCATAAGAATAATGTAATTTATACAGTAAATACTTTCTTTAGTAGGATGACTATTTCACATAAATAAAATATATT
>LR752042.1:73223-114069 GCA_902729485.2 Mus minutoides
TTGAGCTCGGAGAACTCTCTGTCTTAATCTTCTGGAATCCATAGCCGGTATGCTATCAAGACCTCCATACCAAGATCCAGATCAGAGACTTCTATATCCAAGCCTCCAGGTTAGGGTCACTGGTGAGCCTTCCAATTCTGGATTGTAGCTCATTCCAAATATAGTCAAGTTGACAACCAGGGATAGCCACTACAATATTCAAGAAGATTATCTATATAATGAAACACAGGTAAATGATAATGAAGTAGCTAGAAATGTATTTTTTAGTTTCCATCAACTTTTAAAAAATGTTATGTTTTTATTTTATTAGATATTTTCTTATTTTACATTTCAAATGTTATCCCGAAAGTTCGCTATACCTTCCCCCTGCCCTTCTCTCCTACCTACCCACTCCCACTTCTTGACCCTGGTGTCTCCCTGTATTGGGGCATATAAAGTTTACAATACCAAGGGGCCTCTTTTCCCGATGATGGCTGACTAGGCCATCTTCTGCTACATATGCAGTTAGAGACACGAGCTCAGGGGGTTCTGGTTAGTTCATATTGTTGTTCCTCTTATAGGGTTGCAGACCCCTTCAGCTCCTGGGGTACTTTCTCTGGCTTCTCCTTTGGGACTGACACGCTGTCCTTTCCCTATTAACACTAAAGGACACTAAGGAGAGACCCTTCCAACTAAGACTGTTTTGCTTGTCCAGCTTATTTTTCTTACCTTGGCTTGGGTCTGTCGCGGTGCCTGAAGCTGAGCACGAACCAGGCTTCCATCAACTTTTTACTAAGACATTTCTTGAAAGCTTTAGACAGGATAGCTATGAAGAGGTCATAGATTTTTTTTTTTGTTTACTTTTTCTTTCTTTGCTATAATCAGTTTAAGTGGGAAGGTATGATACAGCTATCATCACTCACTATACATAGGTTCAAGATAGTGAGATACAGGATTCATTTCTGTCTCTGATGTGTAGCTATCTGTGTGATTTCATTAAGACAGTGGTTCTCACCCTTTCCAATGCTGGGACTCATTAATACAGTTTCTTATGTTATGGTGACCCCCCCCATCATGAAATTATTTTTATTGCTACTTCATAACTATAATGTTGAAACTGTTATGAATCATAATGTAAATCTATGAAATGCAGGCCATCTTATATATGACCCCTGTGAAAGAGTCATTTGATCCACAAGGATCCACTACCCACAGGTTGAAAACTGCTGCCTTAAAGTCTTCAGCAATGCTGTCTGCTACATAGAGCCAGATCTGTAATCCAGAATTCCTCTACCTCCCATGATTCTCACATTCCTTCTTCCCAGTTGTAATATTTACAAATTCTTATAAAGCTACCCATTTGGATATTTTTTTTTCTTTTAGTGTGTTTTTGAGAAGAAGGATTCCATGTTAACATTCTGGCCGAGTGTTTCCTTGTCATAAAGGTTTCCTCTACAAAATTCTTCATAAGGACTGATTTGTATTAATTTTGTTCCAACTACCATTCTAGTCACAGTTTGTAGATGAATTATTCAGAAATCTTTATTAATCTTTTACAACTTAAATAATTTGTTCCTCTAAAATCTTCATCATGAAACAGTGCTCATTATATCAATATGATAAGGTAATATTTTCCCTCATTATGTCAACAAATTATGGATTTTCAATGATACACAGCCTTTGCTGTAGGCAAATCTATTAATGACACAGTTTTATTAGAATACTATACATATATTATTTCAACAAATTTGTAATTTATACACAATGTTCTTGTAAAGCCATACAAAGCTAATTTACTTTTATATTCTTGAATTCAGCTTGGATTTGTTTAACAATTTTGCCTCTGTATGTGTCAGGAAAACTGAGAGTTAGTTTTCTCCAAAATTGCCAAGGCAATATCCTACAAGGTATAGGTAAAGGCTATGGAGTAAAAGAAACACTATTATTCTAACTTATATATGTCTTATCTTGAACATGTTTTGTTTCATAAACACTATGAGGAACAATACTAAATCACTGTTTGACAGATGTATATTAATACACATGTAGAAACAAAAAAATGTGTAGAACCCCAAAGTGATTGTAGATGTATTTAATATATAATCATATACTAATATAAAATTGCTTAAAAGGATTTGCTGAAGGTCTTTGTTTGGGGTTTTAAAACAATTTTAGTACAGTTATTTTATTAAATGAATGGGTCTATGTAATAGGTAAAATAAAAGTTTTATACATTACGTTTTTATGATATAATCTATACCTGGTCCCATTTTTGTGTTTTTACAAGATATTCATCCTATTGAAAATGACTTAACAGTATAATACAAGTAACAGCAGTACTTGGGCTATTGAGGCAGGAGAACCATGAGCTCAAGGTCAGCCTAAGATGCATAGTTACATCATATATTAAAAAAAAATTACCATAGCAGAGCGTGGTGGCACACGCCTTTAATCCCAACACTTGGGAGGCAGAGAGAGGCGGAATTCTGAGTTTGAAGACAGCCTGGCCTACAAAGTGAGTTTCAGGACAGCCAGGGCTAAACAGAGAAACCCTGTCAAAAAAAAAAAAAAAAAAAAAAACCCACCAAAAAACCACCACCACCACCACCACCACCAACAACAAAAATTACCTGAAGTTTAAAGCATTTCATATAGACCAGCACAGAAAATGGGATATTTCTTGACTGGGATTCTCATTTTGCAATGTAGGTAGAAAATATTTATTTATTTATTTATTTATCCCTCTATTTATTTATTTATTTAAATTAGATATTTTCTTTATTTACATTTCAAATATTATCCCCTTTCCTAGTATCCTCTCTGAAAATCCCCTATCATCTCCCCCCTCCCCTGGTATCTTAATAAGTCAGAGTATCACAGTGGAGGCAGCTTATGAAGAATGAAGTCACCATGACTCATAAGAGGTTGGAGGGCAGCATCACGGAATGTACTTCTGTGGTTTGTTGAGTGAATGAAAGAAACAAGCTTAAGCAGATTCAGTGCAAGATCAAACAAGATCTCTAGTAAGATTCCAACAAGTGGAAAATTAATTAGCAAATGCTAGCTTATATTAGGAAGTGATTTCATAAATAATAGAATTAAAGAATATTCACACTACTTGGGTTATCAGTACTTGGTGAGAAAAGGAATGAGCCTATGTAAAAGTTTCTTTTATTCACCTGATGTAATTGTCATTTCAGAGGCTTACTAGTGAATAAGCTCATCCCTTCTTTCTGAACTCTGGCTGGCTGGTTCAAATCAGATGTTCTGACTCAGGCTCCTCTCCTAGCTAATTAACCCAATCTGGCTTCCTTCAGTTTCTTACCGAATTGCTCTGCTTGGCTTCATATTAACTCTTGGCAATTTGTTGGAATTGTCTGGCTCCTTCTTATTTTCTTACTTCAGCTGCCTCTGCTGACCTGCTCAGCACTGCATGAACTCACTAACAAACTAAACTCCAATGTACTGCCTCTCTCTCTCTCTCTCTCTCTCTCTCTCTCTCTCTCTCTCTCTCTCTGTACTGCTCTTAAATAGCTTCTCTTTCCTGTGCTGTTCTGATGAGAGTTGGGTATATCCTACCTCTGACCATTTTGTCAGATTTTTCTCTGATCATCATTTTGTTTGCCCCTCAAACATGGCTGCTTCCTTCTATAAACTAACCTTACCTTCATTGTTAGATATTAATGGTATGCATTAGGGCATGTCTGTATTCTTTCCAGAGGAATTAAAGTTGTGTGGTGTGTTTGTATTTCAGCTGGATCACATAGACTAGGACTTTGAATGTAATCCTTTGCCAAAGCAACTCACCATGTTGCTGGGTTAAACTTTCTGTATAAGCCTAGAATAATGAAAAAAAAAAAAAAAGAAATAGTTTATAAACTAGATATGTAGACCAACATGAAACAAAATATCAAATGATGAAGATGAGAATGAAGATTCACCTTCTATTAAGTTCCAACCTAGACTAGGAAAGTATGCCTACCTATATGTATTTCTAAAAATGAGAAAATCTGTTTAGGTCTAGCCAAGTAATTTTGGTATTATAGATGTTCATTTGTTTCTTTTGTTGGAAATTATCATTTGGCATGGTCTCATGTTGCCAGAAACTAGGAATTTAGTAAAGAAGAATTGGTTTAATGATTTAGAATAGTGTTTCTCAACCTATGGGTCATGATCCCTTTGTGGGTTGAACCACCCTTTTATAGGTCAACTATCAGATATCCTACATATCATATACTTATGTTATAGCTTATAATAATAGAAAATTCAGTTAAGACATAGAAACAAAAAAATTTTATGATTGGGGATCATCACTATGTGAGGAATTATATTAAAGATCACAGTGTTAGGAAGGTTGAAAACCACTGCTCTAGAATTAACTTTAACCTAGGTACTATAAGGTAATCAGATAATTTACATGGAAGAATAGCAAGTAACTTTATCTTTAATAGTATAATGATGCTAATTCAAGACATTTTCTTCATACAGCTCATGAATGAAAATAATAAAAGTATATAGCATTTACCAGAATTATTCCAAAGCAAATTAAATTTATTTTGAAATATAAAAACCAAAAAAGGTTTTAAAATATTCTGCCAAAATTAGAATTAAACTTAGTAAAAAAACAATTACAGATGGCTACCTTTATATTTGTTCACAGTTTTAATCTTGAATAATGTAAAATATCTCTTTTAGAGATTCAGTATTGAGTAACATTCATACATTTAGATATGACATGCTCATGACTTTGGATATATAAGGCTGAGATTCCTTCTTGATCCTTTCCTTTCCATATTCTCCTTAACTCCTTGTTCTACACTTAGATGGTGCAGATGGTTTTTCAAGTTAACAATTTCCTGCATCTTTGGCTTTCTCATATCTTCCTTTCCTAGGTTTTGGTCATAATTAAATTAATTATTCATCACTTTAAAATTTCCTAATGTCTGTAGGAAAATAAAAAGTTACTGTCCTTTTCTTAGAGAAATCACATTGTTCCTAATGAATTGTATTATATTTAAATTATTGCTTTTTCTCTGATTGGAGGATAAAATATGTTTATTAGTCTATTTGATGTCTATGATAGTTTCTTATACATTGTAGATGTTCAGTAGGTCTGGATAAATTCTTTTGAATATTGGTTTTTATATAATCATCTCTAAATTGACAATATAATCTATGTTTGTTTGGGATACAGTCTAAAGGCACACACTGCCCGCCTGACAAACTGTAATAGTAAATGTGTAAGATCTGTGAATAGCTTATTTTAAAAGTGGACTATATGTCATGGTTAAACAGGTAAGCATGCATACCATATAAATCATGGTCAGAAACATGCAAACAAAAATTAGAGAAGTTTTTCCAATTAGATTTGTGGAAGTTGATAAATTAACAGTATCCAGATCAATGATGAGAGTTTGCCCAATGTATACTCTCAGATATTCTTAATGTGGTTCTTGTAATAATTTAAAATTGAGAATGGTAATCATTGAGAAACAACAGTCACTAAGACAAGCATCAAACTCATTTGACTCAATGCTCATAAAGTTTAAAATGTAGAAATAAAAAGGACCATAATAAAGAGATATCCGTTGAGGGATCACCACAGTTTTATTACTAGTAATGCTAAGGAAGGAGAAAGGAGATCGCTGAGGATTAAGTTTTGATGGTATGACTATATTAGGTAGTTACCCTGCAGAAAGATATCAAATATTTATTACTAACATATGAGACAAGAGAAGTAACATAATATATACAAGAACATATACGTAGAAATTCTAATAGATGTTAAGCCAATAAGTATAGAACATGAAAATAAAATCTAACCCAGCTAATGTAAGAGTTATAGTCACAATTACAGTGGTGTCAAATGTTGGAGGAGTGAATCTGCCAGGCTACAGATTTGCCCACTGATGGTTCCTTGGAGACAGAGATGTTGCACTTGGTCCAGAGATTTGTGTGTCACTCACAAACTAATAGCAGCTGTTAAGAGTTGAGGAGCCAGGCTTGTCCTGAGTGACGCTCCACTTCCCTCTCCTGTTACTTCATATTTGTTCAGTTTTATGATAAACCATTCAAGTGAAATTGTGAGCTATATAAATTTATTTTTTTATTTTTATTAGATATTTTCTTAATTTACATTTCAAATGCTATCCCGAAAGTTCCCTCCCCCCTCCCCCTGCCCTGCTCCCCTGCCCACCCACTCCCACTTCTTGGCCCTGGCATTCCCCTGTATTGGGGCATATAAAGATTGCAATACCAAGGGGCCTCTCCTCCCAGTGATGGCCGACTAGGCCATCTTCTGCTACATATGGAGCTAGAGACACGAGTTCTGGGGGTTCTGGTTATCTATATGATGGAACACAGGGCTCACAATGGAGAAACTAGAGATAGAACCCCAGGAGCTGAAGGGATCTGCAATCCTATAAGAGGAACAACAATATAAATTTATTTATGTTCATTTATTTTCTACCTAATTTCTTAAAATACCATAACACTCTATCTGGAAGAGTGTATCAAATAGTACTGTTTGTTTCTGGTCACACACTCTGAACTCAGAATGTTTCCCACTGTCATAAGTTATTCAATTATTTCTCAGATACCAATGCTTACATTTGAATTAAATTGATGCTTCTGTAATAGCAAAGGCAAACTGAAATGTATCTCTGCAGATGCCTCTTCTTCACACAAGTTTTGTTAGTCTCTTAAAACTTGAGGATTCAAATGTTTTACTGGAAAAGAAAAAACATTTATTCACAGGGAAAATCTACTTACATTTACGTTTCCAAAGAAGAAAAATATAAAATGGCAGGAGACATTATATTTTTGTGATACTACTCTCTTCCCTTATATAAAGTCTTTAATAATTTTATTGTTCATAGAATGCACATTTATTTGTAAACAGATATTTTAGGACCACTACATAAGTATTTATTCTTAGATTTAAATATGAATTAAGACTCAATTCAAAACTATGGGAACTGAGTTAGTCTGACTAAAAAATAAATAATTACATTGCTACACTTTTGCAACATTTTAACACTTTTTAAAAATTAGTTTTCCTTGCTAGATTTCTACACTTAGAAAGCTCGTCGTCTATATTGATTTAGTTACTTAGAAAGTTCGGAGTCTATATTGATTTAGCTTATTTCCTTGTCAGAAACAGCATTTTCAAGTACTTTAAAGATTTTAACTAAATAACAAGGGCCATTTCTGTTTCCTTCTCTCTCTCTCTCTCTCTCTCTCTCTCTCTCTCTCTCTGTAAATATCACAACTTGTTTTAGGTTACATTTCTAGTAAAGAATTATATGCATACATACATACATACATACATACATACATACATACATACATACATACTATCAAATTCCCTTTGGGGGATAGATCAGGAATCTCAGCAGTTGAGCAGCAGGGGTTTACAGACACCATGAGTTTGAAGCATGAAGCACGGGCTACATGAGACCCTGCCTCCAAACAGACCAAACACAAAGATATTTTTTGCTCAGTATTGCTTATTTACTTATTTGAATTGCCATAGAAGTAAAACTCACCATTATGCAACTCGTGAGAAAGGGGTTTACCCGACAAAATAATAATGTAAGTATGATCTTGCCAACATCAGAAAGAACAAACTATGTGAGCAATGAAGGCATTGGTGTGCAAAGTGTGCTAAAGCAACTTTGAATACACTCTGTTTTTAGATGCTTGGCTTAGTCTTCTGTTACTTGGACAAATACCTGAGGAAAGGGGCTGGAGAGATTGCTAAGAGCTAAAGTGGGTGCTATTGCACAGGATCAGAGATCAGGTCTCTGCACCCAAGCTAGGCAGCTCACAAGTACCAGCACCTCCAACTCTAGAGGACCTGATACCTCTCATCTATATAGACCCCACCTCTCACATGGACAGTCTCACACAGACACACAGACACACAGACACACACACACAGACACACACACACACACATGCTTATACATAATTATAAATGAAGTTAACACATGAGCAAAACAAATTAAGAAAGGGAAGGTTGTATTACTATTACTACTACTACTACTACTACTACTACTACTACTATTTGACTCACAGCTCACAGTTTCAGAAGTTTCAGTCAATCACAGCATGGTACATGGTTTTGAAGGAGCATTTTACCTCATGGCTGCCAGATAGAAGAGGGAGCTACATAATATTTGCTTTAGATACTCTCTCTTCTACAGTTTCTCTACCTAGGCCTTCAATCTGTGGGGTAATGTACCCCATGTTCGTGTTACCTTTCCTCGATAGTTAATCCTCCCTGAAGATACACTGTCAGACATACCTAGAGGCAAACTTTTCCTAGGTTCTTCTCAATCTAATAAAGTTGAGCTATCCCAGGAGCCACTAAAATTGGTCCAAGATACTTGTCATTATAAGCCTTTGATTCATTTACTAAATATATTTGGAAGCTATTGAAGTTAAGCTATTGAAGTAGTCTGAAATTTACTGATTTCAAAATTTCAGAATAAGCAGCATCTTTATGAAGTTAAGCCAAGAAATTACTGTATTTTTGCTGTATTACTCCACATTTTTGATGTACTAATCCTCAAAAGTAGGCAGTAGAATTTATTCTGAATGACAGTTTTGCTTTTCTTCTGTCTCTCTTAGGGATAAATCATCATTAAAAACTATTAATGCAACTGAAGTGTCACTGGAGTTGTCCGACTTAGACTATAATGTTGACTATAGTGCCTATGTAACAGCTAGCACTAGATTTGGTGACGGGAAAACAAGAAGCAGCATCATTAACTTTCGAACACCAGAGGGAGGTGAGTTCTTAGAGTCTCAATCAACTTGAGTATTCAGCTCAAAAGACATCATATATCAAAAAGGTGTTATTAAGCCTAAAACCCATCTTTAGCTGCATGCAAAACTGTGTCTATTTCCTATGTGTGCACTGTTGGGAGATGGAAGTAATCTGTCTATGCTTCAAGGTTCCATTTGTTGAAGTGGCAACAGTATATGACATTACTGGGTTCTTATGAGGCATAAGGAGTAAACATCCAGGGATGAATTCAGCACAGGACTTAACACACGAGCAACCTTTTACCTGCAGTTTAAATGTAGCAAAATCAAATATGTGACATTGATTTTCTGTTTGCTATTAGCTTTTATTATTTCAAGACTGTCCAATAAAGTAGGATTTCATAGTCATGTGCTCTGTCATAAAAATTGGCTATGATGTTATCTGTAAATCAAGGACAGTGGTTATCTTGTAGAACCTTTACAAAGAGGAACCCACTATCTGTAACTGTCATACAGTAAAAGGGTAGAAGGACACCCTGGTATAGGCTATGATTTCATTTCTGACACTCACATAGATAGTATTCTTAATTTAAGGTTTAAAAAAAAACTGATTATGCCCATTTTCAATTTATCAACTGCTTGAAAACTTAAGACACCCCTATGTAACTTCTGGCCATGACTGAGATGCTTCTGAATTGCTTGTTTTATAGAGCCCAGTGATCCTCCCAAAGATGTCCACTATGTGAACCTCAGTTCTTCATCGATAATTCTCTTTTGGACTCCTCCTGTAAAACCTAATGGAATCATACAATATTACTCAGTTTATTACCAAAATACTTCAGGTACTTTTGTGCAGGTAAGAGCTGTGGATTTCTTTTCATGATCCCAATATTGTTAATGTTGTGGACTATTTGTCTCGATAATTGTGCATAGATATATTTTATAAAAATCTCATCGGTATATTAAATCATGATGAAATGTCAGGTTTTTCTAAATTCTCTGCCTGATCAGTCTGTTTCTGTGTCTTTATTTCTCTGTCTCTGTCTTTCTCTCCCTCTCATCAGTTTTTTGTCTCTTAGCAGCCCACACAAGGAAAATTCAATTTTATTTTCAGCAATAATTTTTTTCTTTAAATAACAATGGTTTCATTTACTCTGATCTATTTCTTAGCTGAAAAAACCACTTTAATTCTGTTTGTATACAACACGAATGGTTTCCATGGTTAAATATTCTTGCATATTTTAATAGTTTCTTTTAGTTTTTTTCGATTATAATTACATCAACTTCTCCTTTCCTTTCTTCTTTCCAAAGCCTCCCATATATTCTTTCTTACTTCCTTTAAAATCTGTGAGCTCTACTTTTCTATCTATCTGAGTTATATGTATATATTCCTAATCCATAAATGTAACCTACTCAGCCTGTATAATGTTACTTGTATGTATATTTTCAGGGCTGATTACTTGATTTGGATAACTACTTGGTGTGCTCGTCCCTAGAGAAGACTATTTCTCCATGTTCTGCACTGCTTAGTTTCCTTAGTTTTCCCGTGTAGGGTTGGGGCCTCACAGACTTTCCTCATCCTCTTCAGCATGTCTGGGGTATTGTCTTTGTTCAGCTCACATTTTGGCGGCCACATGCAAGTGACTCTGAGGCTATATCTTCTGATATTACTAAGAGATACAATCTTACAGAAAAATCTTGTGATTGTCTAGCTCTTACAATCTTTACTCATTTTTGCTGTATCCATTGGGTCTGGCATCCACAACTGTACATTTTGGTTGCTTGTGCTTTTTCTGTAAGGGTATCTGTTGAAAGTAAACTTACATTAACAAAGGCTCAGGACTACATTTATTCGTACTTGTGGTTATAAAGACAAATATTTAGAATATAGTATTTTTTTTCTTCAACTGAAATATTTTTATTGTTGAGGAGTTTTTATAGTCACAATGCCATTATTAATGCTTACCTTCAGATATAAAAAAATACAGAGAATATATCATTATCAGTCTGAAGAATGTAGGTCATGGGACTGCAGTCTGCAAAGAGGAAATATCTGGGATATGAACATAGAAGTAATGAAAAAGCCAAGAATAATTTAAATTAGAGAGATTTTTCAATTTTGCCCCAAATTGTTATATTATTTCTCTAGATTAATTTTTAAAAATATTTTTATATATAAAAAAGAACTGAAGAGTAGAATGATCCGGTCACAGACAGGGAGTTGAAATATCATCTGGAAACAGGAATTTAAAGGAAAGGTTGTAATTTACAAAATACAGTTTTCACTGGGAGAAGTGCCTTGCTGAATTGATTGTGACTGTCAACTCTTATTTCCAGGTGTCATCCTAATTAAAAGAAGATGGCAGATATTTTGGAATGGCCCAGCTCCATTTGTTGTTTAGGATGTTTAGCTTAATCAGAGTTGGGATTTCTGCTTGACAGTCCCTAGGACTAGGCTATAATATGCCTTGCTGAGTTCATCTGTAGCTGAGTATGGGCTATGAGGAACAGGAAAAGGGCAGAGCTTTGCAAACCATCTTAGCCAAAGGCATCAGAACCCAATGTCAGGAGACCAGGCTAACATTCACCTTCTGTCCAGGCTACTATTCACATTCTGCCCTCTACATGGGATGATATAACTTTGCACCTAATGAGAACACTACTTTATAAAAGATATTTAAATTCAGATAGACATGTAATTATAGACTCAGATATTTTAAACAAATGCCTTAAGAGCAAGGACCAAATGAAAGGTTTGTCTTTTCTCTGTACATCGAGCAGATCTTCTGTCTTCTTCTGAAAGCTGATAGGAAGCAAGGCAATCATTTCCCACCACCGAGTCCCTCACAGACCCCACGTCATCTCTCCTTACCAGGAAAGATGCTTGACTTGAAGATCTTCCATTTGTATTCATTCTTTTTTTTTTTTTTTAAAGGGAAAAGCAGTTTAATCGGTTTAGAATCTAGGGATATCCTCTCCTCTGGGGGTGTTGGCATTTGACTACCAGAAGTGTTAGTCCAGTTTGAATGTTTCAAGGGCCAACAGCAAGTATTTGAGGTTCTGAGACCAGTTTAGAAGAAAGTGTAAAGCCACTGGCTACTTTCACCTGAGTCAGAGAGCAGTCATTTTGTTCCACTGGAATCCAAATTAAACAATGCTGAAAAAACTCTGCTATCTTTTTGGTGAAGTGAGTTTTTAAAAACGTATTTATAGAATAAATTTAGTCTATATATGTATCTTCTTTTTGTGACTCCAGTGTTTATGCAATAGCTTTTTCCCCCCAACTTTTATTAGATATTTTCTTCATTTACATTTCAAGTGTTATCCAGAAAGTTCCCTATACCCTCCCTCCTCCCGGCCCTGCTCCCCTACCCACCCGCTCCCACATCTTGGCCCTGGCATTCCCCTGTACTGGGGCATATAAAGTCTGCATGACCAAGGGGCCTCTCTTCCCAATGATGGCCAACTAGGCCAACCTCTTCTATATATGCAGCTAGAGACATGAGCTCAGGGGGTACTAGTTAGTTCATGTTATTCTTCTACCTATAGGGTTGAAGACCCCTTCAGCTCCTTGGGTACTTTCTCTACCCTGTGTTCCATCTAATAGCTGACTGTGAGCTTCCACCTCCATGTTTGCCAGGCATTCACAAGATAGTGTAGTTAAAAATCTTAGCAATGGTTTTGCTTCTGTCTGATTTACTTGTCACTTGGACACAATGACAATTTGGTTCTCACCGTCTATAAGTGTGCCTTAATTTTGAACATCCACCTTTGGTGTCAGCATGATCTTCTAAACCTATGTATTCAGACCTGAGTCTGTGGCATGATCCCATTTTCAACTCGTCTGCTTTAGAACAAGTTATCTCCTATTAAGTAATCTTAGGGATGCTTTTAAGTGAGACAGCTGCAGGGGGGTCCAGGCTAATGATGTTAAAACACTTCAGAAGTACAGTCTTGTGTTGCTTCACATTCTCTCAGGCTTTAGTGCACTCCTAAAATTAATGTTCAAAATAGCCTATCTTCTCTATCTGTTGTTTTTTAAGTTGGTAGAAAAAAATTACTTGGAATGGAAAATCATGTAGAAGATTATGTCTATATCTTTTATCTTCTGCTTTCTCCTCCCCATGGAACTTTGTGGAAACACCTCCACACTTCGCATGTTTTATTTGCCTCCTATCTAGACATCTGGTCCAAGTCTTAGGATCCTTCTGTTATAGTGAACATCTTGAAAATGTGGGACATATAACATTTATATTCCCTCTATGTTTCCAGGGTGGTTTCATGCATTGGTTTGATGGTCAATAAATATTTTAATTAAAATAATACAAATTTTTGCCATGGACCAAGATTTTCAGTACTTAGGCAGACTTCAGAAGCATTTGAGCATGGACTGAAGCTTCCTTTTTGTGCTTTCTTGAGGACTTTAAGCACATTGCTTCTGTCCAATCATCCTTGCTAATTCCTTCAGTCATCACATATCATGCTTAGTACAGGAAATTACTTCTTATTCAGTTCCCACTAACATGTGTCACGTTTTCATAATATGTCTGACAGAATGCCATCTGTGTTTAAAAGTGCTAAAATAAGTTTTCCTGATAATAAAATATGAAAACATCTGTAAGGTGCCTTTTGGCCATGTTTTCATGAATAAAGTATTAAGGTTTTATTAGATAATTGGAGCCAAAAGACATTATAAGCCAAAATTAAAAATGTGAGGTTTGGAAATAAATGGAACATTCACCTGGATAAGGTCTAAGATTTTATGACTTTGTTTCGTGTCTATGCATGCTAAGTCATACACCCAACAGGGGTGAACTTTTGGCGATTCAAAATAATTACTTATTTGCGATGCTTTTTAGATAATTAGAATAAATTCTATTCCAAGACCCCTCTAAAATCCATTCAAATAACCTTCCAGTAATTAATACTTGTGAGTGGTGCTTATATAAGCCAGCTATGTTATCTGTAGAGTTGAAGTACTGGAAGGCATCCAAACTCATATATCACATTTTCTGAGAAATTGGTACATGGCTTTAACAAGTCTATTCTCAAAAAAGACACCACAAAATCAAAGCAAATCTTTGATTATACTGACAGATAACGTGAAAAAAAAAACACCTCAAAAACGTACAGAATTTTAAGTTAACAAATTGTAAAATCATGCTGAGAAAAAATGTAATCAAATAGAGCACCCTATGTTAATTGTTTAAGTAAATTATTCTTGCTTTTATTGTGATTAAGCACAGTATTAATTTGTGTGTATCGTTGGAGACTAATCCTCAGTAACGCTCTATAAAGTTATTCCTATTTTATTGTTAAGGGTGAAATCCTCTGAGATTAGATAATGGTCTAGTCATGCATATAGGATTTAAAGTGATTTGTGTATGTTGCACGGTGCATTTTCTCATTGTATACAAACATTCTTATAAAAGTATTGAGACAGGGTCTTACTTAGCTCAGGCTTCATGAAAGTCACTAGGTAGTGGAGACTGACCTTGAACTAGGAATTCCCCTTTATTCAATCCTCCGGGTGCTGACATTACTAGATGCACCTTTTAAAAACAGAGATATATTATAAGAGTGTGTTTTTGTTTTAATTCCAGGTGTGGGATGTGGGGCTTCTTCAGATTGTCCACAGCAGCTGACTACTTTTTTTTTTTTTAATTTTTTTTTCTTTATTAGATATTTTCTTCATTTACATTTCAAGTGTTATCCAGAAAGTTCCCCATACCCTCACCCATCCCCGCCCTGCTCCCCTACCCACCCCCTCCCACATAATGGCCCTGGCGTTCCCCTGTACTGGGGCATATAAAGTCTGCACGACCAAGGGGCCTCTCTTCCCAATAATGACTAAGTTTTAACCTCAGACTCTGGCAGGGGCTTGATTTTGCAAGCTGCAGATAGTTTCTGTGATTGTGTGACATTTGAAATTCTGGGGACTTTTCAGAGGAGATATAAAATGCTGGGCGGGGGGGGGGGTGCTGGAGAGGTAGGTTATTGGTTTTTGTTGGTTGCAATTTGTCGTGGTTTGTTAAGTAGTCATGAGCAAAGAAGAAACAAGAATAAGTACATAGATAACCTGATGGTGAAGATCAGACTTGCTCCAAGAAACTGACTTGCCTAATCAGCAGGAACTAATGATTATGTGGCCCGATTCCTGCCCGTTCACTGTATTCAGGGATCTCCCTCCATTCCTCTCGATCATGTTTTCTCTCTTATGTAGTGTTGAGAGGGGGAAAGAAAGGAAGAAAAGGGTGGAAAAGGGGGAAAGAAAGAAGGACCCACCAAGTATTTACATAGCTGCATGTCATTCTTAGCTAACTTTGTGTTTTTATTTAAATTTATTTTTCTCTATTTTAGAATTCTTTCTGGTTGAATATGTATATCATTTTAAATGTTGTCCACAAAGGAAACTGTGACACAAATTCTTTAAATCCTGAAAAAAATTAATTTTATTCTCACTCTGTATGTAAGTGTGTCGTAACTGTTTTTTTTCTTCACCTATAAAGAGTAATTGGAGATGAATAATAGTAATGGTTTGAGTTTGTAGATAAAGCGAATACTTTCTCAATTTTATTATTATTAATGGGAAAAGAAAGTATAAGGCTGTTTTATTATTATTTTTTTAATCTGTTGGAATATATTCAATGCTTCAAAAAACTATCTGAAAGTTTCAAAGGGAAATTCAAGCTTGGTCAGCATAGCCATGGAGTTCTCTCTTGGCCACTTGACATTTCTGCTGTGCAAAGCTCAGGGCTTGTTCTCTTTAATATTTTATGTATTGATCTGGTAAGAAGAAGTGCTACCATCTATTCCACTTTTAAAACAAACCTAATTCTGGTTTAGTTTTTATGAGAACATCACATTGTGTTGTTTCTCCTAAGAATTAAAATATTAAAATGATAGCAGTATCTGGTCAATAACTCTTTTTTGCAATATCCGTGCATACTAAAACACACTCCAAATTATTAAAATAACGTGTTTATCTTTCAGAATTTTACACTTCTCGAAGTCACCCAGGAGCCTGGCAATGTGACATTGTCTGCAAGGGTCTATAAACTGGCAGTATTCAGCTACTATACATTTTGGCTAACAGCAAGTACTTCAGTTGGAAATGGGAATAAAAGCAGTGACATAATTCATGTCTACACAGACCAAGACAGTATGTAAATGAACACTTTTTTTTTCAGAAAACAAAAGAAAATCTGATAGTTATGTCAGGAACTTTTCTCTATTTGTGTACACTGATATTGAGATCTGCTTGACATATTTAACTACTTCTCCCAGGAGCTTAAAATGTGTTTAAACTCATAACTATTACAGTTTATTCTACTTTTCCCCACTATAATATTATTTTCACAGGGTTGACGGTGATAGATCTTAACACTGCTGTGAGCTGAGAGTTCTCCAATGGACTGTTCTCCATAAGCACTTCAAGGTCCACTGCTTTTTCTAAGACGTCACACCTAATGTACTCTAAATCTCAATTAACCATTTTGTTCTATTAAAGCATCCTATTGAAGAAGTACCACATTTTCTGCCCATCATACCTTACAGTAACACTTAAACATGTATAGATAGAAGAGAGTCATAAATTGGCTAATAAAGGCATGACAAGAGAATATTTTGCTTGTCCTAGGTAAAACATAACTTTTGAATACTGGACAGGCTCAACACTGGCTTTCATACTACCTATTCATTAATATCTTGTTGATTTGGTTGCTCTGAGAGATGTTACAGTCATCTGGAATGGACAGGGAACAATACTCCCAAAAGCCTGGATGACCTGTGGCACATGCCTGCTCATTTGCTTCTGAAGTTGCTTAAATGACTCTCCAGCATCTAATTTTCTTTTCAGACTTTAAGTACACACAGGAATTCACGAACGAATTTTTAATTGTCTTTGTGTCAAACATAACAAAATATCTGTTTTTAATTAAAAGAACGTTTTGTAGACAGTTTCTTCAGAATCCTGTTCATGCCGAACGTTCACAAAACTATGTCTATTCAAACGTTTGATACAATATTTTGTTTATTTCAGTTTCAGTTTTCAGAATGCAGTGGAAAGTGGATTGATGCCCATTTCCCACGTGGCTTCTGTTTCTCCTTTGTTTAATATTAAAGATTTATTTCTTTTGCGTATGGGGGTTTTGCCTGCATGTATGTCACTGCATTGGGTGATTGGAGTTGAGGCCAGGAAAGGACAGGGAACCCCCATCCCCCACAACTGGAGTAGCAGGAGTTTGTGAGCCATCATATGGTTCCAGGGAACTGAACCCAGGTCCTCCAGAAGAGCAGCAAGTGCTCTTAACTGCTGAGCCATCTTATTGAGAAATGACGGTGACTTTACTTCTACTGAATTAAATCACAATGTTTACTACTTGAAAAAAATCATTAATTTACCAACATATATATGAAAAAAAAAACTTGCTTGTTCTTGGCAAGAATAACTTGAATAGTGGACAGGTTCATATAATTATCATATGAAACTATGCAGCTGATTAATGTTTAACAAAATCTTTTAGCATAATGCAGCCGATATCATTTTAGACACTCTTTAATTATAGATCTCCCCCAAGACCGCTTCAACCCATAATAGTATACCAATTATAATTAAAGCAATAACGAGATTTACTTTTCGTTGCATCTTTTGGGACTTTCAATTTTTATATCCAGACTAGTTTGATCTCTGAAAAATTAAAATTTCATAAGTGGAATAATTTCTTAAAATACAAATGTGGGTTGGTGTTTTGTCGGCTAGAAACGTCTAGTTATTGAAAATCAGCAAAGCTTAGCATTAAATATTCTACTACAAACATGACTTTTAGCAAGTCTCTTATGTAGTCTGAGCATCATTCTCTGTATATTCAGTAAAAATAATCTTTGGAATGAGGAAAGTGAACACATTATTTAGATAATCACTAAACTATTGATTCTATTTAGAAATACATGCTGCATGTAAACACATGTAATCCCCATGTGGTAAGAAAGGAAAGTCAGGAGAATATGAAAGCAAGATAATTCTTGCATGTGTTAAGAATGACAATTATTTAGAATGACTGTATACTCATGTGGATATCTTGTTTATCTTCATTTAAATAATGTACCAGTATGAGCTAGTGATAGTGTTTCAGAACTTACATTCAATTTGTAAATTGGAATAGCTAGGATGACTAATGGCTTTTGTGTTCTGATCACTACCTACCTCAGTACCTGAAGGTCCTGTTGGAAACCTGACTTATGAGTCCATTTCATCAACTGCAATCAACGTGAGCTGGACGCCACCATCTCAACCAAATGGCCTTGTCTTCTACTATGTTTCCCTGAATTTACAGCTGAGTCCCCCACGGCACATGAGACCACCTCTGATTACATATGAAAACAGCATACATTTTGATAATCTGGAAAAATATACTGACTATATATTTAAAATCACTCCATCAACAGAAAAGGGATTCTCTGAGACCTACACTGCCCAGCTACACATCAAAACTGAAGAAGACGGTAGGAAAGGCCCCCGCTCTGGCTTATTAAGTAGATTATTATTGTTCTTTGTTTATCTTGCTTTTAAAAGAACAGTACTTATAATTATTGTCTCAAGTAATTATCTTTTCAGTGACTTAAAATTAAAACAGTCTATTAGTAAAGTTAAGTCCAATTATATTCAGTGTCTTCTTTACTAATGAAAATTTGGGTTTTTTTTTTTGTCTCATTAATATTCTGTTTTTCTTTTTATAGTTCCAGACACTCCACCAATAATCAACACTTTTAAAAATCTTTCTTCTACCTCCATTCTCTTATCGTGGGATCCCCCATTAAAGCCAAACGGTGCAATCCTAAATTACCATTTAACTTTACAAGGACCCAACGCCAATCGCACTTTCGTCACTTCCGGTAATCACATAGTACTGGAAGAACTCTCGCCATTTACTTTATATAGTTTTTTTGCTGCGGCAAGAACTGTGAAAGGACTTGGTCCTTCCAGTATTCTTTTCTTTTACACAGATGAGTCAGGTAAGCCAAAAAACATGCTGCTTCCAGTGATTTCTCTATTCAGCCTGTGCTCTTTGTTTCTAAGGAACAACTTGAACAATGAAGACCATTAGATCTTTTGTTTGTAGCCAATTTACAGTCATTCACCTGCTTTGAGGACCATTTTCCTTCTTCTTTTTCTCCAGTTCAAGCTTCAGAATTACCTGTTCTGTTTAAAGCTATTTTGAAACATGTGCTTGTAGATATCAGGGCAGTATTACTTATGGTAATATGTTTTTCTAGAATTACCACCTATGATTATTTTTATAGTTCTTTCTGAATTCGTTTCTTCGAGCAACTAGAATCAAGATAGTATTTCTGTGCTACGCATTTTATGTTTTATAATGTGTTTCCCCTGCAGCGCCTTTAGCACCTCCCCAGAATTTGACTTTAATCAACTACACTTCAGATTTTGTATGGCTGACGTGGAGTCCAAGTCCTCTTCCGGGTGGTATTGTTAAAGTGTATAGTTTTAAAATTCATGAGCATGAGACTGATACTGTATTTTATAAGGTAGGTTACTTATAACAGCATATATTTATTTCAGAGACTCGGAGACTGAATTAAAATGTTTTGAGCTACAGGAAAACAAACAAACAAAAAAACAAAACAAAAAAAAACCAACAAAAATAACAAAAACAAAAAAAAACAACAAGCTGCTGATTTAATCAGGGGGAGAGTTTAGAGAAATAGCTCACTGGTGGGGTATTTGCTTCTTGTGTACAAAGCGCTGGATTTGACCCCAAGTGCCACAATAATTAATTGAACAATGATAATATTTATTTTAAAATCCTTTTTCCTGAAATATGGGCTGTTCCTGGAAAATATAAACATTTTGTTAGATGTAAAAACTGAACACTTCTAGACTATTTTACGAACTAATTGTACTGTTTGTCTTGTTGTGTGGGTTATTTAAAACCTACTACATGATATACTTCTTTTTAATGGAAAAATAAGTATCAAATGAATCTTTTTAACTTTTTCATAAAAGCATTTACACTGGTCTTATAGTAATCTTTCTAGATGTTATGTGTTATTATACCACCTGGTATTTTATAACAAATTTTTATTCTCTGACTTCCCATGGTAATCCATTTGTAGTCCTCAGTATCTCTTCCTTTTTCCATTTTTTTGTTTCTCTTTTGGATGTA
This sequence comes from Mus minutoides, assembly GCA_902729485.2. Lineage (NCBI taxonomy): Eukaryota > Metazoa > Chordata > Mammalia > Rodentia > Muridae > Mus > Mus minutoides. The sequence goes on from LR752042.1 coordinate 93,158, forward strand.
GAGTTAGTGATAAACATGCAAAGATCCAATACAACAATGTATCCAAAACTTAGGTGTTTGAGTACTAGCATTTGATTGCCAAAGTATGTTACAATCAGTATTTATTTTAAAAAGTTGTCCTTCTTTTATGATATCAATGGAAGTCCTGGGACATTTTATTTGCAAGAATGCAAAGTACAGAGTAAACATTAAACATTGTAGACCTTGTAATTTATTTTTATGGTATATCAGTGTTCTAGAATGTGCTGCTTACAAAGTGAAGAGCAGAATATCAAAAACAACAAATATAGCTCATTTACTTATTATGGTCATCAGGAACAGTGTCTCCCTGCCTGGAACTTAATATAGCATTTTACTATCTGAAACGTTTTATGCATTAGGTAACTTCCTATATGTAGACCTGTTTCCAGACCTGTATACCCTGTATTAATGTCACAAGCATGTAGCTCCTTATTATCTAGTCAAAGTTTAAGCTCAGTTTCCTCAAAATTTTTGGATTACCTGTATGAACTGCAGAAAATATTCACAGGAGAGAAATAATTTTCTTCGAATAATCTCATCCTTAAGATTACCTTGTACGTTCATTGGACTGTACATTTATATATACGGTCTACTTTTCATAGAATGATGATCTTTAAACACTTTAAACAGAACAGTAAAGCAAAGCTGACATCAAATCACCTGGTTTGAATCTTTCCATAGAGATTTACATGCTTTCTAGAAGTTTCTTATCCTCTTAAGATTATTTCCTTCAAATGAAGAATTAGAATAAAAATATCTTCATATATTAATGAAGATTATAAGGGTAAATTCACCTAAAACACTTTGAACAATTCCAGGCATATAATAAACTCATTAGCAAAAATTAGCCCTTTGCACAGAATAAGAAAAGAACAAAAATTCCCTGTAATGTCATGATAGCTTTGAACATGAAAGAGCAATATACTGTTACCCGAATATGATTTTAATATCTTAAAAGAGCAATATACTGTTACCTGAATATGATTTTAATATCTTTAAACATTCTTTTTCTATTATGTGTTTTACATTAATATTTTATTACTATCAAATCTACAGTTTTATGCCAGTTTATATTAAGAATATAGTTTTAGACCAAATGTTTTGTATTTTGTTTTTAATTAATTATTTTATTTATTTACATCCCATATGTTGTTCCTCATCCTGGTACCCCTCCCAGAGTTCACCACCTCCTTCCCTCCACCCCTTTGCCTCTGAGAGGATGTTTCCTGCCCCTGTCCCCTGGAGCATTCTCTCCCACTGAGGCCAGACCTCTATTGCATACCTGCCAGGGAGCCTCAGACAGGTCCTTGTATAGAGCAAGGGTTTTAATCTTTAAAATCTACTACATTTGATTACTTCTGTTTGCCATTATTTTCCAATTTTTTTAGATGATTATATTTTCCTTCAAGTTCCTTTCAATCTGCTCTCCAGTCACCCCCCACACCTCTATCCCTAAGTATTCTGTTTACTGTGTTGGCTGTTTTCCCTTTGTCTGGCTTTCCCTGATCCTGTGTTTATGGTTTTATCAACTTTCCCTGTGAGGACCACTTTATGTCCCATTTCATCCTTTTGTCCTGTTGTTTTTCTTTTTCTGTCCTCAATGGCCTGTGGCTTTGTGAAGACAGAGTAGCATTAGAGCCACCCCAGTGTCACTGAAGCCTCATCAGCCCACACTGGGACATTGACATCGGTTGGAAAATTGGGTCACTCTGATGTGCTGCAAGAAGTCATTTATTCAGTAAAAAGCTTTTAAAAGACCTTTTTTTGTGTGTGTAAATGTATCCAACAGCCAATAAACTAATTTATTACACTGAATAATTGAACTCTCAAGTTCATCCATTTCCCTGCCCACTAGCTCTTCTGAATCAATATCAAAATGAATTTGTGTTGTGCCTAATTTCTTCTTAGAAACACATTTTTGTAGACTTTTAGTACTTAATACAACATTTTCTTGCTGACAAGGACCATGGTTTACTAGTTCTTATAATCTGCAGGTCATCTGTCAACATGATTTGTAAATAGTAAGTGTGAAATACAAAGAGGTGGGCGAACATGTCCTGCTAGATTTAGTGACTTCCGGGGATTATTTTCTTTTTAAAAATAAACTTGAGATTATAATTACATTTCTACATTCCTGTTCCTTCCTCCAAACCCTCCAATATAGCCTTACACTCTTCCAAATTCATAAATTCCTTTCTCATTAATTATTATTGCATCCATATCTGTCTTTGTATATAAACATATATTCCTAAATATATCTGCTTTCCATGGGGATGATTTGAAAATAGGACTCTAGAGTTAATATCAGTGTGGGTTACTTAGGATTTTGGATGGCTCAATGACTCAGCTAGTAAAAGTTCTTGTTGCCAACCCTGACCATGTGAGTCCAATTCCCAAAACCATGGTTAGAGGAGAAGGAGAATGCTCACAAGGTGACCTTTGACCTTCCATGGCTATTAAAGCCTCCACATGAGTGTGAGTAAGTTAGCTTGAGCTCTCAGTTTTATTAGGATACATTTCACATACAATTTCTTATTATTGATGGGAAATTTGTCTAAAAGAAAGTGTATTCTTTTTTGGTCAACTATCATCCTTTGCTCTTTTATCCACCCTCATTTTCCTAAATATTTTGTCAGAATAGAAATTTAGGAGTTGTTTGGCATCTCCAACTTATATTCCATAGAACAGAGATTGTGTTTTGTCTGAGGCTTTCTTTCCCCTGGCTATAATCCTGGAGCTGATAGATAAGTAAACATATACAGATATGTTGGTAGATATTAAGAATTAGAAGGAGTGGATTAGGAAAAAATGAATACAATTGACCATTCATAACTTGCATTTAAATTTGAAACTTTAACTTAGCAAGTTGAAAGGGAATTAATAAACATATTGTTCTAAAAAAAATAAAAACACTTCAGAAACAAACATTACGATGTTCAAGACCAAAATGATACCCACTTCCTCCTTGTATCATAAGCTCATCATATCCCCAAGTACAAAATATTAATAATTATTTTAATTATACATAGTCATCAACTCCTAGGTTAAATGTAAAAGGAGTGTATGCAGGATATTCAAATATACCTGTTAATTACAAACAAGTATTTGAAGAGGCCTTGTGACTAAGGACTTTTTATTCCTTTCAGAATATTTCAGGTTTTCAGACTGAAGCCATACTTGCTGGACTGGAGCCTGTGAGCACCTACTCCATTAGTGTGTCTGCCTTCACCAAAGTTGGAAATGGCAATCAGTTCAGTAATGTGGTCAAATTTACAACCCAGGAGTCTGGTTAGTCACAATTTCTGCCTCGGTGATGTTTGTTCTCACATTTAAGGCTTTCACCTTCTCTCTCTGTTTAATAAAATGCTGCTAGCATCCAACTCAAATGGAAACTGAAATCCAGTGCTGAAGGTTAGGCTAGGGTATATCTGAAGTCATATATATGTATTGATACACATATGTTTATATATAACATTTCCTTTAGAACTGAGGACAAAATTAAAGACTAGGTTTTTTTAAGGAAGTGACAAGGGGGGGGACTTCATTTTATGGGACTGTGAACAGAAGGAAGTGACCTATCGGTTACTTTAAATGCGACCATGTAAATTTTCATGAACTGTGAAAATGATTTTTGTTTCTTCAGGAGGTGAGCTGGAAGATTTGAGAGGCAGGAGTCAGTGTTCCCTCTCCTCTTGTAACATAAAACACTACTAAGGCCACCAGCTAGTTGCTTTTGCAGCAACTGAACTATTGCAAGACACTTGTGTGGGCCACACCTAGTCTTTGTGTAGGCCATGAATAGTTCTCATTTACGAATTACTTAATGGTGGGTTAAACATGCCCCCCCCCCTTTTTAACTAACTGGGTCATATATTTAAAGATATCCCTTTTTCTTTTCATCTTTTTAACGATGATTACTGAATGGCTGACAAATTCCTTTTCTTGTCAGTTCATAGCAGCTCTGAATATACTTTTATTAATGAAAATCCACACTGAGACAGGATGCTCATGATGCTAAGTCAGTAATTTTCCCATGAACTTACAGACACTTGAGAGTCTGTTTCACAGCATGCCCACAGACGAGTCAAATCCCTAGTATTACAGTGGATAAGGTTCAAGCTGTGCAATCAGTGTCTGAATTAGAATCTGAGCTCCGTGGCTCCGAGGTTGTGTAACCTTGACATGGACTCAGGACTCCTCTGCACTTTCTACCTTCAACTGAAAAGAAACACACATTAACTACATCCATTGCAGGAATGGTCCAAAATATTTGAAAAGAACAATTAGATTTTACTTATTAGAGCATTTTATGTGCTGTTAATTCTGTGTAAATATTATTATAAATATCCCCTTATTTGCATGATGAAGCCATGATCCAGGCATAATAGGTAGAAGGTGCCTTCAAAACTTAGTAAGCAACCCAACTGGAAAATCATCTTTGTTGTCGGTAGGAGCTAGTGGCAGTGACTAGAGGGAGTCTGCATCATCCTGAATGAAAATATCTAATGATTTTGAACCTATAAAATATTTAATATTATTCACACAAAATTAGTAGAAATTGAGGGTTATCATATATAAACGGCAGCATAAACTAAAATTTCTAGCAATAACATAAAGTTATATCACAAAACATAATGCTTGGGATAGACAGGTAATAGAAAAATTTCATGCTCATATATTAATTGTTTTATTATTTGTCTGGTGGATTCATAGTGTCAGTTAAGTTGAAATTTCCTAAACCTTTGATTTGCATACGTCAGACACATCTTAGAACTGCCTTTCTGCATTGATGTATTTATCCTACAGAAGAAAGGTTTATAAGAGAGAGATACACTCAGGTCCAAAGAAATATTGTTGAGAAGCTATGGATTTCTTGAATCTTCTTTAAATCACATTTTTATGCTAGGAACATCCCTTTGTTCTGCTTTGGACAGTTTGTAATCCGTGAATTAACCAGATGGTTGTTTTTCCTTACAATCCTCATTTTACCATAACAACAAAGTTATGCTGCTAATATTAAAACTAACGGACATTATTGGGTATTGCCTTGGAAAGTGGCCATTGTCTCTGACATATGTTCATGGTATATTGTTCTTCATTCATTTGTTCTAGTAGAAAAACCCGAGAGCCTTTAAACAATCCTTCCAATGGCTTCTAAAGTAGTCTGTGTTCTTTCAAAGAACTCCAATAAAACATACCTGCTTTGCTTTCTAACACCAATGTTGAGCCTGGAATAGTGATGGTTGATCATTTCTGTTGAAAATGTTCAGTAATAAGTATTGAGAACGGCGCACAGTCATGATTAAGGAAGCTGGTATCTCTATACATTCCTCTGTTGAAGGACATCTGGGTTCTTACCAGATGGCTATTATAAATAAGGCTTCTATGAACATAGTGGAATATGTGTTTTTGTTATATGTTGGAGAATCTTTTGGGTATATGCCCAGGAGTGGTATAGCTGGGTTTTCGGGTAGTACTGTCCAATTTTCTGAGGAACCGCCAAACTGATTTCCAGTGTGCTTGTACCAGCTTGCAATCCTACCAGCAATGGAGGAGAATTCTTCTTTCTCTACATCCTCACCAGCATCTGCTGTCACCTGAGTTTTTGATCTTAGCCATTCTAGTTAGTGTGAGGTAGAATCTCACAGTTTGTTTTGAGAGACTGCCCCACCTGGGGATTCATCCCATATACAGACACCAAACCCAGACACTATTGCGGATGCCAAGAAGTACTTGCTGACAGGAGCCTGACATAGCTCTCTCCTAAGAGGCTTTGCTAGTGCATGCCATATACAGAGATGGATGCTCTCCACCAACCATTGGACTGAGCACAGGGTCCTCAATGGAGGAATTAGAGAAAGGACCGAAGGAGCTGAAGGGGTTCACAACCCATAGGAAGAACAAGAATATCAACCAACCAGACCACCCACCCCCAAGCCCCAGAGCTCCCAGGAACTAAACCACCAACCAAGCAGTACACATGGAGGGACCTATGGCTCCAGCTGCATATGTAGCAGAAGATGGCTTTATTGGTCATTAATGGGAGGAGAGGCCCTTGGTCCTGGGAAGGCTTGATGTCCCAGAGTAGGGGAATGTGAGGGCAGGGAGGCAGGAGTACATGGATGGGTGGGAGAGGGAGGCAAGGGGAGTTCCAGGGGGATAACCGGGAAAGGGGATAACATTTGAAATTTAAATAAATAAAATATCCAATTAAAAAAAAAACGTTAAAAAAATGAAGAAGGAAGCTAACATCTGTGATTGCCTAGGTTTGAGGTCAAAGTGTTTTTGAGATTATGAGAATGTATTGGCTGCTTGGACCTGGGAAAGCATTCCTTTAAATGCTCAATTTCGTAAGCATTAGTAATATAGTAGATAATGTGGTCCATCACTCATTTATGTTAAGAACTTGTTAGACATACACTGGAAAAGATGACATATTAGATTTGTAGTTTTTCTTTGTTCATGAAATCTCATCTTACCTCTTGCCTGCATAGTTGAATAATTTATTACGTGTGTATAAATTTTAACTTTGAGCAAACGTTTTCTGTTTCAGTTCCAGATGCTGTACAGAATATTGCATGTGTGGCACGTGACTGGCAGTCAGTATCAGTGATGTGGGACCCACCGAGAAAAGCAAATGGAATAATTATTCACTATATGATAACAGTTGAAGGGAATTCTACCAAAGTCTCCCCCAGAGACCCCACGTACACTTTCACAAAACTTCTTGCCAATACATCATACATCTTTGAAGTAAGAGCGTCAACCTCAGCTGGCGAAGGCAATGAAAGCCAATGTAATGTCAGCACACTCCCTGAGACAGGTAACTGGTATGGAGCATTTAACTAGCCTGAAACAGGTAACTGGTGTGAACTAATTAACTAGGCTAAAGTGGGTAATTAATAGCCATATGAAAGGAGCAGCTAACCACAAGCAATTAACAGGTAAAGAGGTAACTAGCATGGACTGATCGATTACATGGAATGGATAACCACTGGTAATATGAGACATTACTAGTTTTTAACAAGCAGCTTATATAAAAAGGGTAGCTATCCTAAAACAGTTATCTAAGCTGAAACAGGTAACTAGTATAAAAATGGGTAACTAGCCTGAACAGTTTATCAGTATGAAACTGGAAACCTCAAACAACTAACTAGCCTGTTAGGTCTAACAGGAAATAGTATGAAACAGGTCCCTAATTTGAAACTTTTAGCTATTCATCAATAATAGCATAGATTAGCCAACAGTATTTACAGGACTTATTTTTATTAATATGTCTATGTGGTAGGTATGCCTATCGATGTTTATTGTGTGTTCATATGCGTCTGGTGATGCGTGTGTGAGTTCATATATTTAACCTTCTTCACCTGGACGGGAAGTTGAGAGGAGGAAAGAGACGAATATAAAACTCACTAATACACTGAGTGTGTTTTATCATTAGTTAAATGAAGGAATTAACACACAAACTTTCCAGCATATATCTTCTTGATAATTTTTTTTTCTTGACATTCTTGGTGTTTCCGTGGACTTACAAGGCTTGCAGTACCAGGTTTGCTGGCATCCACTTCTTTTTCTAAGCCCTAAGATCTATCTTTCAGGTTATCAGAGTAAGAATAGACTATCCAGAGACCAACTCACCCAGGGATCGATCCCATATCAGTCACCAAACCCAGACACTCTTGCATAAGATAGCAAGAGTTTGCTGAAGGGACCCTGATATAGCTGTCTCTTAGGAGGTTAGGCCAGTGCCTGGCAAATACAGAAGTGAATGTTCACAGTCATCTATATGATGGAACACAGGGTCCCCGATGGAGAAGCTAGAGAAAGTACCCCAGGAGCTAAAGGGGTCTGCAACCCTATAAAAGGAACAACAATATGAACTAACCAGAACCCCCAGAGATCGTGTCTTTAGCTGCATATGTAGCAGAAGATGGCCTAGTCGGCCATCATTGGGAAGAGAAGCCCCTTGGTATTGCAAACTTTATATGCCCCAATACAGGGGAACGCCAGGGTCAAGAAGTAGGAGTGGGTGAGTAGGGGAACAGGGCAGGGGGAGGGTATAGGGAACTTCTGGGATAGCATTTGAAATGTAAATAAAGAAGATATCTAATAAAAAAAATTTAAAAAAAGAAAGAAAAATGTCGCTCTACTCTAGTTACCAGGACAAAACTGTCACAATTTCTCAGCCATGTTTCTGCATGTTGTAAGATTTGTCTTTTTAGCTTCTCCCATATTCTACCTATTACATAGGTAAAAAGCTGGACTCCTTCTTTGTCACAGTACTTCTTTGCTTGTCAGCCCTAATGAGAGCTGTGATGTATCTCCGTAACCATTTACTACTTCACATGCATTTCATCATGGAAACTCCTTATGAACCCCTGCCCCAGTGAAAGCCATACCACCTAGTTCAACTTTATATTTCTATCCTTAAGGATACAAACCTCCGAACTTTAAAAGGCCATCCCTCCTCTCTGGTGTCAGTATCTATTAGTTTCAACTCACCTTCCTTCAGTATCTTTCCTTTGAAGGTTTGAATGTATTAAAAAATCACATCTCTTGCTTTTTAGGTTCCGTACAATTCTGACTGGTGTGAGGTAGAATCTAAGGGTCGTTTTGATTTGCATTTCCCTGATGGTTAAGGATGTTGAACATTTCTTTAGGTGCATCTCAACCATTCAAGATTCCTTGGTTGAGAATGCTCTGTACCCCATTTTTAATAGTTATTTGGTTCCCTGGAGTCTAACTTCTTGAGATCTTTGTTTATATTGGATATTAGCCCTCTATCAGATGTAGGACTGATAAAGATTTTTTCCCCAATCTGTAGGTTGCCATTTTATCCAATTGACAGTGTCCTTTGCCTTCAATTTTATGAGATCCCATTTGTCTATAGTTGATCTTAGAGGCTGGGACATTGGTGTTCTGTTCAGGAAAATTTTCCCTGTGCTGTTGTGTTCTTTCCTACTTTCTCTTCTATTTGATTCAGTGTATCTGGTTTTATGTGCAGGTCCGTGATCCACTTGGACTTGAGATTTGTACAAGGAGATAAGAATGGATCAAGTGCTCAATGCTGACCACCACTTGAGCCAGCACCATTTGTTGAATACACTATTTTTCCTCCACTAGATGGTTTTAGCTTCTTTGTCAAAGATCAGTTGACCATAGATGTGTGGGTTCAATTCTGGGTCTTTGATTTTTTTTTTTTTTTTTTTTTTTTGGTTTTTAGAGACAGGGTTTCTCTGTGTAGCCTTGGCTATACTGGAACTCACTTTGTAGACCAGGCTATCCTCAAACTCAGAAATCCGCCTGCCTCTGCCTCCCAAGTGCTGGGATTAAAGGCGTGCACCACCACGCCCGGCTTTGATTTCTATTCCATTGATCTGTGTCTGTACCATGCGGTTTTTATTACTATTGCTCTATAGTACAGCTTGAGATCAGGAATGTGATTCCCCTAGAATTTTTCTTGTTGTTGAGTGTTGCAGGAAATAATAAAAGGAAACAGCATGGTTCCTGAGCTACACCCAGTTACTCTCAGCCCAGGAGGTTTGCTGGCCTGTTCTTATCGAGTAGAGACTCTGACTCAGAGGTCCAAAATCTCTCCACAAAGCTCACTAAGTTTCCACTGGTGGGTTGTTACCACGCAAGCCCCATGCTTCAAAACCCACAGGGCCTTTGTGGTGCACATCTGGCAAACACACACTTTGCTGCTGTACCTTTCTCTCTTGAACAAAGATGAGCTGCTGTGTGAAGGAAAAGCTCAACACAAACTTAGTTCAGAAACAATGGTGACTCAGTCACTGAGTGCAACAACTAGAATCCTAATCTTGTAAGCCTTGTTAAATCTAAATTCTTTGGTGGCAAATCCTGATGGATCCACCATTGAAACCCCCATCCAGAAAGTTTCTCTCTCTCTGTCTCTCTCTCTCTCTCTCTCTCTCTCTCCCTCTCTCTCTCTCTTTCTCTCTCTCTCCCTCTCTCTCTCTCTTAAAAAATAGATATTTTCTTTATTTACATTATAAATGTTATCTCCTTTCCTCATTTCCCCTCCCCAAACCACCCTCCTATTCCCTCTCTCCCTGCTCATCAACCCACCCACTCCTGCTTCCCTGTCCTAGCATTCCCCTACACTAGGGCATTGAGCCCTCACAGGACCAAGGGCCTCTCCTTCTATTTATGTCTGACAAGGCCATCCTTTGCTACATATGTGGCTGGAGCCATGGGTCCCTTACATGTGTACTCTTTGATTGGTGGTTTAGTCCCTGGGAGCTCTGGTGGTACTGGTTGGTTCATATTCTTGTTCCTCCTATGGGGCTACAAACACCTTCAGCTCCTTGGGTCCTTTCTCTAGCTCCTTCATTGAGGGAGTCTTGTGCTCAGTCCAATGGGTGGCTGAAAGCATCCACCTCTGTATTTGTCATACACTGGCAGAGCCTCTCAAGAGAGAGCTATATCAGGCTCCTGTCAGCAAGCATTTCTTGGCATCTACAATAGTGTCTGGGTTTGGTAACTATATATGGGATGGATCCCCAGGTGGGGAAGTCTCTGGATTGCTTTTCCTGCAGTCTCTGCTCCACACTTTGTCTCTGTATCTCTTTTCATGGATATTTTGTTCCCCCTTCTAAGAAGGACCAAAGTATCCACACATTGGTGGTCCTTCTTCTTGAGCTTCATGTGGTCTATAAATTGTATCTTGGGTATTCTGTACTTCTGGGCTAAAATCTACTTATCAGTGAGTGAATACCATGTGTGTTCTTTTGTGATTAGGTTACCTCACTTAGGATGATATTTTCTAGTTCCATCCATTTGCATAAGAATTTCATAAATTCATTGTTTTTAATAGCTGAGTAGTACTCCATTGTGTAAATGTACCATGTTTTTTGTATCCATTCCTCTGTTGAGGGACATCTAGGATCTTACCAGCTTCTGGCTATTATAAACAAGGCTGCTAAAAACACAGTGGAACATATGTCCTTATTACATGTTGAGGCATCTTCTGGGTATATGTCCAGGAGTAGTATAGCTGGGTCCTCAGGTAGTACTATGTCCAATTTTCTGAGGAATCACAGACAGATTTCCAGAGTGGGTGTACCAGCTTGCAATCCCACCAGCAATGGAGGAGTGTTCCTCTTTCTCCACATACTCACCAGCATCTGCTCTCACCTGAGTTTTTGATCTTAGCCATTGTGACTAGTCTGAGGTGGAATCTCAGGGTTGTTTTGATTTGCATTTCCCTGATGACTAAGGATGGTGAACATTTCTTTAGGTGTTTCTCAGCCATTTGATATTCTTCAGTTGAAAATTCTTTGTTTAGCTCTATACCCCATTTTTTTCAAAAGGGCTATTTGGTTCTATGGAGTCTAACTTCTTGAGTTCTGTTCTTATCTCCTTGTACAAAGCTCAAATCCAAGTAGATCAAGGACCTCTACATAAAATCAGATACCCTGAAGCTAATAGAAAAGAAAGTGGGGAAGAACCTTGAGCACATGGGCACAGGGGAAAATTTCCTGAACAGAACATCAATAGTTTATGCTCTAAGATCAAGAATTAACAAATGGGACCTCACAAAATTGCAAAGCTTCTGTAAGGCTAAGGAAACTGTCCATAAGACAAAATGGCAACCAATAAGTTGGAAATGATCTTTACCAATCCTACATCTGATAGAGGGCTAATATCCAATATATACAGAGAATGGCTTTTATTTCTGTGAAGAGTTGAGTTGGAACTTTGATGGGGATTGCATTGAATCTGTAAATTGTTTTTGGTAAGATGGCCATTTTTACTATGTTAATCTTGCCAATGCATGAGCATGGGAGCTCTTTCCATTTTCTGAAGTCTTCTTCAATTTCTTTCTTCAGAGACCTGAAGTTCTTATACAGATCTTTCAGTTGCATGATCAGAGTCACATCAAGATATTTTATAATATTATATGTAACTTATCACCAGTTAGAATTTATCTCTCTCTAGTTTTATGTTCTTACATACCTTCCATATCTCTTCCCATATAGTTGATATGACTAATAAAACTTTATTTACTACAATAGACTTCATCTAGTAATTTAAGGAAATATTAGCTAAGCACCTACTGCAGAGTAGTGAAGTTCAGCTCAAATGTGGCATCTTTAGTAAAGCTTTCATTAACTTCCCAAGCTTTGGTGCTCCAGATTCCTCATGTTGCATCAAAACCTCAAGTGCTAAAGCATCTAACTCCATACATCTGAGCATACAATAGGCATTACTACCACGTTAAATTTGTTGAAGTGGTGTGCTAGAGTATATGGGTATGTCTGAGAACAGATGAACAGCTTCATACATGTCCAATAAGAGGGTGACAAAAATTTCACAGTGGGAGGAAAGCAGATTATTGCTAGAAGAAAAAAAAATATTTTCATGTCCACCTTGGTGGTCTTTATCACGAAACAGCAGGTTAAAAAATTTTTATAGCAGTCTGGACTGGAGACAGGTTGTAGAGAATGAGAAAATAAGGAAGGAAGTATAATAATTTTAAAATAAATGAGAAGTTCAGACTCTCAAAAATCAGAATGCTAGTTTTTTTTATTTATTAGATAATTTCTTCATTTACATTACAAGTGCTATCCCAAAAGTCCCTTATACCCTCCCTCCGCCCTGCTCCCCTACCCACACACTCCCACTACTTGGCCCTGGCATTCCCCTGTACTGGGACTTACAAACATTGCTAGACCTAGGGCCTTTCTTCCCCAGTAATGGCCAACAAGGCCAACTTCTAGTACATATGCTGCTAGAGATGTGAGCTCTGGGGGATCTGATTAGTTCATATTGTTGTTCCATCTATAGGGTTGCAGACCCCTACAGTTCTTGGGTTCTCTCTCTGGCTCCTACGTTGGGGACCCTATGTTCTGCCTTATAGATGATTGTTAGCATCTACTTCTGTATTTGTCAGGGACTGTCAAAGCCTCACCGGAGACAGCTATATCAGAGTCCTTTCAGCAATGTCCTGCTGCCATATGCAGTAGTGTCTGCATTTGGTGGCTGATTATGTGATGGACCACCTGGGTGGGGCACTCTCTGGATGGTCCATCCTTAGTTTTTACATCATGCATAATTGAGTTATCAACTAAAGCCATTCAAGGAAAAAAAACAGATATTCAGTTAATAGAGCAGAGGTACAGCCAAAACTTGGTGTACATTAGATATACAGCTACTAGATACACGGCTATCTTACTTCAGAGTCCAGATCTTCGTCACTTTTTTTTTTTTATTCAAAACTTAATTCAGCTTTGGAAGTCCACCTAGAAGGGTAGGAAATAAAGATGTAGTTGGCATCTTGGTTGGTTTCTTGTACTCCCATTAGGAGAGTTTGTTCTTTTGACCCCTGGGTCAGAATGACTAACTATGAAACAATGCTCCATATTTCCAAAGTCAGAATTTTTACATCAGCACCCATTTTGCTCATTTAAACACATAACATTGTTAATAATATACTTAACTCTGCATTTTGCTCTTTACTTAGATCATGGAGTTTTGGTTTTGTTTAGTCGAAAATTTTGGCTAAAGGATTTTGACATTCAGGCACTTTCATAATTGTAGGAGAAAGAAATGATTTGCATCTTTCTGGCAGCTTCTCCCCCACTGCTGTATGTTATTTCCACATGCCGTACCTATGAGACGAAAGTAGAGCTGTTTTCTCCCAGTCAAATATAAAATTTCTTGTAATTAAGAGTCATTCAGATGAAATATTAATTTCTGCTTCAAAAGTACTTTTTCATCTTTGAAATTAGATGTTGAGTCTAGTACATAATTATATTTATGATTACTGCCCTCGTTAGGTATCTAATTTTTTATCAAGACTCACATGAGCTGCTTGTTGATGAGATGTTCGTAAGTCCTAGGAACTCATTGTTCAGATGGAAGCAGTTTTATAGCTGTTGCAAGCTTTTAATTTATGGTGGGAAATTAGTCACAGTGTACAGCTAGCTCTGAGTCCCAGACTCTGCTGTTATTCCTGACATAAGAAGAAACCAAATTTGGGTCACTCTTTTACTGCTTGGTGTCAGACCCTGACAGAAATTCCTACCAGGGCTTTCTCTCTTCCCCTCCATCCCTCCCTCTGTCCTTCCCCCTCTCTCCCCCACTCTCTGTTTGTACATAAACACACATGAATGAGTGTAAGTGGGCATGTCAGAGTGAGAGGACAATCTCAGGCATCACTTAGCAGGTGAGTCCACTTTGTCTTATGAGGCACAGTTACTTACTAGCATGGAACTTCCCCTGTAAGCCAGGTTAGCTGTCTGCTGTGTCCATCCTCCTGCCTCTACACCTCAGCACTATGATTACAAGAGCACCCTGCTTTGACAAGGCACCTTTATGTTGAGGTTTTAAAGTAGCCTATAAGGTATTCAATATCATTATGGCATTTCATTTCAAAAATTGTCTTTTAGACTCCCACAATATCTTTTACCCTGCCCTTTTGTTTCCTATTGTAACACACCCCCAATCTTTGCTCACTCCTTCTGTCCTTATGTCAGCTCTCTCTTTCTCCTTTCTTACTGTTTGTAGTTGTAGGCAGTGGGAAATTTGGAAAGGACAAATCTGCCATCTTCCAAGTGCATACAAGGGTATCTTTTGAAATTCATTTGTGTTGATCTCTGTACCCATTCCACTAGACATGACTTGATGGATTTAGGGTACTGTATGAGGGCCTTTAGAGAAGAAAGAAAAAGCAGATATATCTATTGTGCTTTATATATTTTTTAATGATACAATATTTGATCTTCAGTAGATTTAGAAAATAACTTCAGCAATTTTGCTTTGTAAGCAGGAGGAAGGAAGCCAAAGAAACAGGGTTCATTCTGCACTTGTTTCTGTGGATGACTTTGACTTGGGTCTAGAACACCCCTCTTGCCTCCAAAGTGACCCAGACTTAGAAATTTCAAACATTACCTGTATTTATTGGAATTGCTGCCTCCCACACCCCATTTCACAAGGTAAAACAGGAAACTTTGGTTTGGTCCTGAGAATCTTCTCATTAAAAATCTAGAGTAACAGTCACGCAGATGAGGATAAATACAATTTTGTTCAAATATGGTTTACAAACTTAGAACAATAATTTGTATTTTCTAATCTGTGCTTGATCTATAAAACAAAAAGCACTACCACTTGATATAAGGATAGCTATAAAAAACACTATGGCATTCTGGGAAATGTTTTAATGTTTCTAGACTTCTGCCACATATTTCTTTTTTCTTTTACCTTGGATCAGTTCCAAAGGAGCAATATTTGATATTTTCAAATAGTCTTGGGTATCAAGTTCTAAATTTAAAAGTTCTTTTAAAGATGATTTCTAAAAAGTGAATTTAGGTTACCCTGCATAATTCCCCTCAACCTCCTTGTTACACGAAGATCTTTCATTAAGTGAACTCCATTCTTGGCTTCCTCCGAGCTCCAGCTAAAGCCAGCTGTTCTTTGGGCTGTGTTTTAAGACTTATTTAGGAACTGGGACATATCTTATTACCCTATTTTCCATTCCTGATACTCTTCTTAACAGCCTTGGCCTATGAACCTCCTCCCTCACTTTCTTCTCTTGTTCTTTTTCACTCCCAGTTTTAAGTTAGTTTTGTGTGTCTGTGTTATTCCTTTCTAGTTAATATAGTACTTGAAGCTTTTAGAATCAATATATTGTTCTTATGAGATTATGGGAGGTACAAATGACATTTATCAGTGGTATAAATATTCCTCATGTGTTCAAACACATGAATTGAACACAGGAACATTTCAAAAGGAATGTGTTAATTTGGACTTAAAATAATACAATATAAATGATTTGAACATATAAGCCATACAAACATTAGTAATTACAGCTTATTATTAAATTTCTAATAATAAAGTTTTTAGTTTACAGTAATACAAATTTGAGGAGGATCTAGTTTTTTTTTTTTAGTGTATGACAATACATATTATCCACAATAAGATTCTTTGGGAATTCAAGTGGAATTAAAGCTCAATTTATTATTACATCAGTGCATTAGAATTGCAATTTTAATTTTACCATGTTTACTACAATATCAAGTAAAGCTTGTGTTGGTTCTGTGATTAGAGACCTAATTATGAAGAGTCACTACCTTAAGACTTGTAGTATTAAAGGTACTAAAAATCTATATATATGACATAATTAAATCTATGCCATTTAAAGGGTGCATTAAAATTAGTGGTTAGTTTTGTGGTTTGTTACTAATTATATTAATTCTATTATATATGTTTTTTTTCTAATCTTCATCATAACTTTACTTAATTGTGTCTCTGAACCAGAGTTGCTATAGTTCTGTCTGGTCTGGAACTTGCTACTTAGGCCAGGCTGTCCTCAAACTTGTAACAATCCTCCTGCCTCTGTCTTCAGAAGGCTATGATGAACCAGCAAGCCAACCTTCTATCTATCTATCTATCTATCTATCTATCTATCTATCTATCTATCTATCTATCTATCTATCTAGTTTTTCGAGACAGGGTTTCTCTGTGTAGCCCTGAATGTCCTGGAACTCACTCTGTAGACCAGGCTGGCCTCGAACTCAGAAATTCGCCTGCCTCTACCTCCCAAGTGCAGGGATTAAAGGCGAGTGCCACCACTGCCTGGCCTACCATCATTTTTATACTATCTGTATACAAGTACATTAGTTAAATTTTTATATAGGAGTTTAACATTTTTAAGGTATGGACTCAAAATTTAATACAAAGTTTATCTTTAAGATCTTATGTTGTTACTAATTAAATGTATAAGCCATGATGCCTAAGAGCTGTCTTGTGAATTATTGTCAAAGCAGTTTATGTATTTCACCTGCAAATTAAACATAAATAATGATGGCCCAAGTTGTCTATGATATACTTAAGATAGTCTCAAGTTTCCATTTATATGGATATATTAGATTTATCTTAAAGCTCATGTTCTTTTTTCCTTTTAAAGTCTATATTCATAAAATATCCATAGACATCAGCATCTATTATTTTTGGTGTCTAAAAAATATACAAATTAAACAGATTTAGGATATTTTAATGAACTTTTATAGAAGAGCTTTTTTGGTTCTATAGAACTTTATGATTATGTGCAGTTTACATATAGTTAAATACACTAAGTTTAGTTGCAAAACTTCAGTGAGGTTTGAAAGTATAAATACCCACCCACTTTACTACTTCCAGTCAACATAGTGTAAACTAAGTCCTTCTTCCATGGAAATTCCTCCTGCATACCTATTCCTCAGGGCAAGCCCTGTCCTCATGGCCAACTATCTAGACTAGCTCTACTTGTTCTTAAGCTATGTGTGCTCTTTCATGTCTACCTAGTCCTCTCAATGCCAATTAGAGATTCACATTGTTATGATCTCAGTAACATTTTTATTCTTAAATTCTTTTCTATCATAGAGATATCCCATTATCTATGAGTTAGTCTTTTTGGATACCCAAGTTGTTCTAAACTTAGTGTTATGAATAAAGTTCTGTACTTTTTTTTTTTTTTTTTTTTTTTTTTTTTTTTTTTTTTTTTTTTTTTTTTTTTTTTTTTTTTTTTTTTTTTTTTTTTTTTTTTTTTTTTTTTTTTTTTTTTTTTTTTTTTTTTTTNTATGCCACAGGAACTTATTGTGATGAGACAAGGAAGTTACATAACTGTGTAATTCTTTGCCTATATCTAAACTAAAAAAAAAAAAAAAACATAATGAACAATAAATGAAGTAAAGGTATATGATTGGTTACTGAATTTCTCATTGATCTGTTGTTTAAGTAATGATTTCATGATGAGAGGATCACAGGGGCATGTTTTATTTAAATAATTATTCACAATCGCCATATCATTGCAAGAAATTTGAATGCAACCATGGAGGGAAACTAAACTGTAGCAACAAAAACTCAAGTATACTGAAATAGGTAATGGGAATGCTGCCTTATCTAATTTGTGCAGGTTTCTATTCAAGTCATTAATAAGTGTTTTTTAACTTCAAGTGCTTAATATTTTAATATGAAGTTACAGGAGAGCCTTACATATGCTGGACATAAGTCTTTTTGCTAGTCAGCTATTTGTCACTAGGGCAAATACCCGAATTGAACAACTTAAAAGAATAGGAATTTATTTTCCTCATGTTTTCAGGTGTTTCAGTCCATCAGTACTTTGACACATTGCTTTTGGCCCATAGCGATGAAGAAGATCAAAGAAGGGAATCTGTCACTTACCTCACGGCTACCAGAGAGTAAAAATAGAAAGCTAAAGGTTGTGTCCCAATGTCTACCTCAAGGACATATCTGCAATGTCTTATTGTCACCTTTCTGTAGCACTACAGGCTGGAGACCACATTCTTAGCATATGGACCTTTTAGAGAGCATTTAAGGTCCAAACCAGGATTCAACAAATATTACTTCCCACATGATAGGGTGACTTTCTTTAATGGGTTGTGGTGGTTATAATATAATTATATCATTTTACCTCCCTCTGAATACATCCAATGTCCCACTCTCCTTGCTTTCTTTCCCCTCCCCCACCTTTTTTCCCTTAAGGGCAAGAGTTGTGTTGAGGATGGATTTGTTGGGACTGAGCTCTGAAATTCTGCATTCTGATCAGTTGTGGTTTTTCTTGTAGTCTCCGTTAAAACAAGCAGCTTCCTTGATGAGGCATTAGAGCTTCACTTCTCTGTGACTATAGACATAAACATTTACAATGCTAGGTATAGATTGTGCTGGTTTAGTAAAGTGGTGGTTAGTGGTTCTCTGCCAAGATCCATCAAAAACTTAACTAGCTCTAGGGAGTTGACTAGGTATCCAATCTCAGAATACCTAGCTTCTGATATCTCTCTTGTTAAGCAGGTTGTAAGTTCAGTTCGAGAGCTGTTGGTTACTGCCACTCCTGTTCCTTAAGGGCTATTTATTGTGCTATGCTAGTTGTTGTTGTGGTTCATAAGCATCATAGTTGGGTAGGACTATTTATGTCTTCCTCATCAAGTTTTGTTAGATATCTTTTGAAGAAATTGAGCCGGTTCATTCTGAGATGTCATATTAATTAACTTAGTGATTTTTGGCCTAAGTAATGCTAGCTCTGCTTTCACTTGTGATGCTATTTGTTTCCTCTTCATATATGTCAATAGTTTATGAGCTTATGTAGTTTTCTTCAAATGCTCCTACTCTGACTTAATGTTTCCTATATTAGTCTGTTTTGTGCTTTATTTGTGGTCTCTTTGATTTTCTTTATTATCAATTTAATGGAGTTAATTTACTTCAGCTGCCTGTTTAGGATAAAGTACAGAACATGACTTTCACCATTAGTACTTCCTAATTAACAACCATGTATAGCTATATATTTTTCTCTAATGATAATCCAACATAGATTTGTATGACATATTCAGCAATAGTCTTATCTTTATGTTCTAGATAGCAGCCTTGAACAATGATAGTAGTCTCTATTGATGAAGAGGTGTCTTCGTTTTCCTTCACCAGAAAAATATAGAAGGATTCCTATGCCCAGTGAGGATATTTTTTTAGGTAATTTATGGATCTTTGGGTAATCATTGCTACCCCAAATGGCATAACTTCATTTGAACTTATGATTTCAATGAGGACAACCTGGTAACCATGGTTTGGAAACTGTCCAATGGAACCTAGTGAACTCAGCCTGCTTGGTACACAACTGAAGGCAATGACTGTTTTGCAGAACCCATCAGTTGTCAACAGTACAGGAGGGAACAGTTGGACTTATGAGCTCCTCCCTGATCCATGGTGGTCTGTTAACAAGATCAGTCTTATTCTGGCCCAGTTCAGGAGTTGTAATTGTTATAAAATCAAGTTTACAATGGCTGCGTAATACCCTGAAGCTAGCATTTTTTATTATCTCTTCACCCTATCATTTGGCTATTTCATTTTCTTTTGTTTTTCTTTACTTCAGTGTTCCCCAAGCCTAATAAAGATTAGTATAAATGTCCCATGTAATGCTGAGCACTAAACTTTCATTTATTGTATTTGTTTTCAACAGCCATGTTTCTCTGTGTTCTCTATAAAGTGATGCTTCTGTGATTAATGCTGAGAGAGAGGTATTTGTCTATGAATTTTAACATAAATTTTTACAATGTACTTTTTTGCTCTATCAATTTTGCTAAACTTCAGCAAATAGGACCACCTAGAGTCCATGATGTCCCAACTCATGGTGTTTCTGACTGAACATACAGTATCAGGCACATATCGACTTATGTGAGGGTATGTAGGAAAACAAAACAAAACAAAACAAAACAAAAAACATGTGTTACTGTATAATCATCATGTCCTCATGTAGTTCATGGGTCTACAGCTTGGGTCATTAACGACTTGCTCCTCTGTCAGTCTTCAGATCACCTTCTAGCAGTACCAGTGCTAGCCAGAATGAAGAACACTTCCAGTTCAATTCTAGCATGGCTTCTCTTTGTGTGGCAACCAAACATTGCAGTACTTTCATGAACAGGGTCTTAACATCTAGTTTTGGTGGTCAATTAAGAACAATGGGCATATTCTGCATTGTTTGAAGACCTCTGTAGATTTTCTGACAAACAACTCATGGGACGGTATTGAATTCTTGGTACTAGGAGTTTTTCCTCCTTTATGTGAGCATGCTTGTAGTTGTGTGAGCTTTTCTGTCTCACACGGACTTAGAATACTGCAGAGCAGAAGAGGGCATCAGATCCCCTGGAACTGGAGTCATAAGCAGTTGTGAACCACCATGTGGGTGCTGGGAATTGAACCCAGGTCCTCTGGGAGAGCAAACAGTATTCTTAACCACGAATCTATCTCTCCAGCCTGGGACTAGAATTTTTATTTCATAACCTTATGACTTCTGTGAGAAGCATTATCTATGCATGCATGGGGTTTCCATTCAAACTTCTTTTAAATTATATTTTAATAGGCTTAAACAATAGTAAGTG
>LR752043.1:0-40400 GCA_902729485.2 Mus minutoides
TATATATATATGAAAGGAGGGAGAGCCTGGTTAGGGTTCAATACAAAGGGACTAGCAGGTAAATATAATTTGAAAGAGAAAATGGGAAGAATGAGTGGGGCTGAGTAATTTGAAGTGAAGATGAATTAATAAAGGAGAGTGTGGAAGAAGGTTAAAAAACAATGATGTAGAAAATTATTACACAATCATACTATTAACTATTAAGTTACCTACCTACATATATATATATATATATATATATATATATATATATATATATATATATATATATATACACACAGAGGGGATGGGATAATTATAAAAACGGTAAATTGTAAATTTTTCCATTTAGGCTTCTTGCCCAAGCTATGCACCATCTATAAAAAATCCCCAAATTGCAAACAAGGCCACATTTTAGTTGTCAGTCTTGATTAGTCATGATAATTCTAAAATTGTATATGCTATTGGAATTTTGCCCTTCGTTACCTCATCCCTCACGGAGTTGAAGGAACCCCTTATTGCTGAAGACACCATGCACTTACAGAGGCAGTCCTACATTAAACAACAATGCTGTAAGTACCATAATACCTGATTTCAAATAGCACCACAGAGCCAGAGTAGTAGGAACAATATGGTGCTGGAACGAAGACAGACGTGTATACCTATAAAATAGAAGAGAGAATAAAAATATCAAAGCCACAGCTACATCCAACTACTTTTTAAACATCTTTTACTACATTCCGTTCACCGATCCATGCATATGGGAGGGCAGTCTATCTTCTAGTTACTTTTTCATTTTTTTACACAATTATTTGATACATTTATTGCAGATGCCTTTAACTCCCATTATTGCTTTTAGTACAAGGATTTTATATGTCTTGATGCTATTATAAATGAGATTGTTTGTGTGCTTCTCTTTGCCTGTGGTTACTACAGTGCTTTTATGTCTTATCCTACATCTTTCGTGCATCCTCCCTTATCTCTCTTGTTGCTAGGTAAATCATCTAGTAATGAGGCTAGATAATGAACTTTCAGAGACTTCCTATTTATCTTCACCCATGATTTCAATCTTTTGTAGGTGTATGTACTCTACAGTGAGGGCAGAACACCACCCGAAAGCAATCTATTTCTTGACACTTGGCTTGTAGGCTGTTATCATAATTTATCTAGGTAGACACTTCACAGAGCATGCTCTAGCTTCAAAGAATACTGTGACTCCGCTGCTTGATTTAGTGTGCATGTTTCACTCAGCTCTGCCACTTTCCTCAACACTGGGTAACTTCACTTTAGCTTGGAGGAAGTCTGAATAACCTCAATATGACCTCATTTGTAGGTAGACTCTCCAGAGGAGCTTGCCTATGGCTTCTACCTCTCTTGGAACAGAAGTCCACAGGTATGTCAGGAGGAAGAAAGACATCTTCCTTAGTGATTCCTTCAATCATATCATTGTGTTTCCCTGAGGAGCTCATTGCTTCTGCTTCTTGGAATCTTGAGGCCAAGACAATGTGTGTGTGTGTGTGTGTGTGTGTGTGTGTGTGTGTGTGTGTGTTTGGGGGGGTCATATATTGGACACATTTAACCATTGTGCTTCAATACAGTCTCTTGTGTTAAATCCAAAGTCCTGGGTTAATCCCAGCCTGACCATCAAATCAGAACAAAACAGAACAAAAACAAAGAGAAAGAGGTTTGTCTTGTGATTGGTTCTTATTTCTGGGCTCTGATTTATAGAACTATAAGTTATTTTTCAATTGGTAATATTATAATTGTAGGACTGCTCTACTACACCCTCTTTTTAAGCCACATTGCAAATTGTTGTCAGTCTTCTCATTTTAATCTGAGAGACTTGCTGTGGGCCGACTGTTGCCATACTAGGGTACAGCGAGGCTCTTCTTCACTGGCATGTTATACAGTGTTCATTGTAATGGGTAGAGTCTACTGAGATTGTACAAAAATCAGAAAAAAATTTTTTTCAGGCTTCTCTCCTTGACAAGGGCCATGAATGTCAGGGGGTATTTGGAAAGTCAGTGGTGTTCAGAGTCCCAATTCCCAAATCTCAGAAATGAAGCATCAAGAATCAAGTAAGGTCTTAAAAGAATCACCAAGATCCAAAGCTCTGATACTCAGGCCTCAGAGCTGTAAGCATGGCAATTGGCTAGAAAATACCAAAAAGTCCTCCAAGACAGCATCTTCAAGTCATTAAGAAAAATAGCAGGGGTATGGAAGTGAGAGATAGCTGAGCAATTGAAACTGTGAGAGATGAGAGTTTGGGAAAGCTGAAGGTGGGAGCTGAGACTGTGAGCCAGGGCAGGGCTAAGAGTTTGAGAAAGCTACCAGGGAATGAAGAACCTGGGTTCGCACACCAATGCCCAGAGCTCAAGATCCTTGCCTCCAACTGCTTGATGCTGGCACTGTGTGTCCTGGGCACAGGTCCTCTTGCCTGATCACCTAGAATACCATATCAAGTCTGTGATGCTGAAAGCTTAAGGCAGAAACTGGTATTGAGAGTGGATGAGAGAAAAGCTTCTGGATTTGAGGCCCAGTCTACTTGTCTTCAACTACAGGGTCACCAGGATCTATATATTACTTCTATTTGATAGAGCAAAGAAATGGCCAGACATCTGTGATAATTCCAGAAATACAAATTAAAACTTGTGCCATTTATCATATCTGTGAAAAGAAGCTTCATCTTTATATTAAATTTAGGAAGTTGAGTAAACCATATAGGTTGATGGTGGAACAAATCTTTAGCATACATGAATCCCACCACAAAATAATATTAAAATCATATTGTTTTAAAAACCAAACAAAATATCTTGATTCCCAATGCCATCAACTTTTCTACAGTCAAACTGCAAAAGCATTCAGTCAAGTTACTAGCATGAGAATGTCAATTAGAATCTTAGAGTAGGAATTCTAATCAGTTATGATTATTTGTAGGAGTGGCAAATGCTAGGTCGGGGGCATGAATGATCAATGATTTGTAGCAGGAGCAAGATGGAGGAGGGGTACTGAAGGAAGAAAATGGGGATTAAGAACAGATTGTAAGCTGGGCGCAGCACAAGACTTTGCTTACATAGAGGCTTTATAATGGTCATCCTGCAAACACTGTGAAGCTAAGCTCTCATGCTTCTGAGGTGCAGTGTTGGACCAAGAATATAAAAGCCCCTCACTGTATTGAAGCCCCTTTAAAGCCGTTAGATTTATAAAACCTGACAGAAAACTGAAAAAGAAATTGTAAAACTATTTTCTGGTGAAATATTTTCCTTAAAAATGTTTTCTGTAAAAGTCTGTCCACTAAGCACCATTAAGCAAACTAAAGTTGCTTGAATTGAATTGACTAATGCCGCAAAAGTGATGGAAATATGTGGTTATGTACTTCAGGGTAATACTTCAGAGAAAATTCATGGAAGCTACATCAATCTTGTATCAGTGCTTAAACTAAAGCACTCCCTAGTTGTTCCACATGGCTCACAGGACTGGAGAGCACGCAGCATCAAACGCTCCCACTCAGGGAGGATTGAGCCACGAAAGTAGTTTCTTCCTCTTGGGAGTGGTTTTCTTCATATTAAAGTAATTGGTTTCTGTAAATGTTTGCGTAAGTAGTTTTGTGCCAAAATAGCAGGAAGCAGTTTTGGGGTTTCTTGTGTATCATAGATTGCATCAGAGAAACACAAAATCCTAGTGGAATGAAATGAAGAGTAAGTGTTCTGATGACAAAAGTTTGAAGTATAAATAAAGGGGGAAGGGAGGAAAGAGATGTACAAGGAGAGGTTATTAAATGGAACTGATCACAGTGAGCAGGGATGGCTGATTAAAATTCTTCACATACTGAAAATGAAAACAAAGTACCCAACTGATGACTGATAAGGAAAATGCTATGCTTCCATAGCATTAGATGTTGGGTGAATTCAAATACCAAGTGAGAAAAATGTTCTTGTCACGATGCATTTACTATAGAGATGCATTAGTCTCTGGTACAAGGCACACAAAACAGATGTATTAGTGAGGAGATGAATGTTTATTATCCTATTTTAAGAAGTCTGCCATGACATATCCATTTTGAAGAATGTCTTTGGTTACATGCATCTAATTATGATGAACAGAGAAAAAGAAGTCAATCTCAAACCGCAAAATACATAATCCTTTCCTTTCTGATTAAATTATTTTGTCTGAATGTCAAGACCACTTCAGATTAATCAGATAACATCATAACCTTCACCTTCCAGAAGGGCTCTGCTTGGCCTTTGCTAACATTAGCTTTGGTTATATATTTGGATAATTGGGAAGCTCATTGTCATTCATCTTTTACTACAGAAAATGATTTCAGAGGTCAGTGTTATCATACTGTACACCTAAAACACTGCACTATGCTAATGTGTTTAAACAAAGTTTCTAAAAAGAGTGGTCCTGTAAGATTGCTTAAAATGTTGGTAGCATTGGAGAAAACCAGAGAATAATGAGCCAGTTCGAAAAGGCATGAATAAGTTGCTTGATGTTAGTTATATTGTGTTGACAAGAAGTATACAAGTCGTGTTCTCAGGAATCTTAAGGCTAGAATACTTGAAATGAATACAAGGGTGAAAACAATAATGTCTCCTGTGGATATATGTTCATGAGAAGGCTGAATCAGGTACATATTCCTGAGGTGCTACTACTTAGCTATGATTGGCAAAAGTTTGGGAAACTGAACAAAAACCAAAAACTTGCTATGTCTAAGAGGGTAGAGACATACAGAGCAGGCTAGGTGAGCAATCACTTTTCTATGTTAACTGAGTCTAGTCTGTGCATCAAAGAAGGTAAGGTAGGAATGTAGGCCATAAGGACTGGAACCACATCCTGGATGATTCCAACAGGTGTTCTTCTTACCAGACTGCCCTTGCACTGCAGACTCTCAGTCCTCTGGTGCAAGCATGGCAAGCATGGTCTAAAGACAGATGGTTAATGTTCAACTTGCAGCTCTCAACACCAAGAAATTAGGAAAGTCTAAAAGGAGATGTTTAACCTTTCTGTGCCTTTTTTTTCTCCATGTGAAAAAGAGTATATTGAGAATAAAAATCAATATATTGTTTTAAAAGTAGAGTTAAACCAGATAAGTAGTTTAATACAGAAGCAAGTATAAGGTCAGCAATTCATTATATGAGCAATTATCAGCCTAGACCAAGAAGGTGATGCACAGCCAACCTTTGACAATAATTAAGTACTGGGAAGCACAATTCATGCTCCATCCTGCTTATTTTGGTGTCTGTGCCAGCTAACTACTAGTTATTACTATAGACTGCTCACACTGAGCACACCAATATTAAGACTTAACCATCCGTTAAAATTTTTCTGTAAGTACAAATGTCCTTTCAAACACTTGAAAGATTAGTGAATAAAGCCAAGAGCAAATGCCCCAATCACTGAAAGTTCAACAATAAACAAATTGAACACAGCTGTTTTAAGCTTTCAAAAGCAAGGTAAGTAATTACATTCTTTTCTTCATACTTCCCAATATTTGCCTCTTATAAAAGAATCTTTTCTTTGCCAAAAATAAAAATAAGCGTCAAACAGTAAGCTGTCCTCATGCTATGCCATATTCTCATTAGTTTCTTTCTTCTTCTTCTTTAACTGTTCTCATTTTTACAAATAAGTCCTCTGTTGATGCACTCTTTTTCTAAAACTACTGACCAACATTAATAACATGGACTGAAGGCAGATTGGATTGGAATCATTGCTTTGCCAATATTTAGAATATACAAAATGCCATATTGTGAAAGATACATGAAAGATTCATATTAAGGTTCCAGAAGAATAAGGAAAAGCTACAAAGATGGGATATAATAATGATAAAACCAGTGGCAGTTTCTGAAAAAGTCAGCATTTGAAACATGGTAGAAACCAGCTCACAATTACCAAGGAAGTGATAAAGGAGAATATAGTTGTGAAGTCTTGCCTGCTCTCCATCCTGATTTTTCTGACTTTATCTAATATTTCAGAGGTGACCATGCTTCAGGCACAGTGCTGTGGAAATATTTTGCTCCTGTATGGTTACCTCGTCTACTATGTCTGTAATGGCTAATTTTGGTTGTCATTTGGCTGTGGCTGGGGAAAGATAGACATAAGTTTCTGGGAATTCCTTTGAAGGAATTCCTTTGAAGGACTATTTGAATCAGGAAGACTGATTTTAGATGTGCATGATACTTTTTGGTGAAAGCTCAGATGAAAGAAAATCTAAAGAAAGGGAACTTAGCATTTTTCTTGTTTGACCTGATAGACACTGTCAATTTTATCCAACATTTTGCTACATTATTCCTTTGGCAGTATTAGAGCTAACTGCTTTGGTCTTCCAAAGTATATTGAAGACAAAAGTAGCTCTCTATACATCCTCTTCTAGTCTTCATCACCAAATGATGACAACTGGGGCTTCCAGCCTTGAAAAATGAGAAACTATCAAATTACTCATTTCCTCAGTGTATAATAGCCATTATTAGAATGCCCAGAATACATCCTGTAAGCCAATCTAATACATGCCATATGTGTGTGTGTGTGTGTGTGTGTGTGTGTGTGTGTGTGTTTGTATGTATGTATGTGTATATTATCAGTTTTATTCCTTTAGATAACCCTGAATATTTAACACAATGTCTTTGCGTAGTGTTTGCACTACTTGGGATGAAAACTTCCATCTCTGATTCTCCTATTTAATTCAACTCCTACTGAGTTCAGCCCAAATATTACTTTAGAAAAAAAAATCATCCTCACTTAAACTAAATGATGTAGAGAGCCACGCCCGAGCTGGTTCTGCCGCTATTCCAAGATGGTGCCGACATCCTGTCACCACCCCCAGCCTGGGACAAGCAAACAAATTTAGTGCGCATGCGCTTGTTACAAAGCCACGTAAGTCACCGCCCATCCCTGGGCGTAACTTGAGGTAATGGGCAGTCAGCCAATCCTGACGACACACGTCTCACTGAGGTGTATATAAGTGGAACCCATCTTGGGCTCGCCCTCTTCTGCATGATGTAATAAAAGATGCTTGCAGAAGGATTCTGGTGTCCACGTCCGTTCTTGCTGGCGAGGCGGTAGCGTGGGCACTTACAACTTTTAGTGTTGCATATTCATTTTTTCAAAAGCATTGTTTGCACTTACAAATGTGCATTTATGTTCACAATTAATTTACTAAGCCTCTCTTCTACAGTTAACGAGATCAAAGAGGAAGGGGTATATGCCCGTTTAGCAGAATAACTATAACAATTTTTGATCTGTTTAATTATTAAATTAATTTGATAATTAAATTATTAAATTTGTGAAACATACTTGCTTTTGAAAGCTTTTATGAGTCAGGCAATACAAATTTTGTATTTATAGAACAGAGGATCAAGTCACTATACCACAGCAGTAGTGAAACAATTCATAAAAATCAATGGGGAAAATTGATTTGATTAAATCATTTCTGTAAGTGATGTTAGATTAACATTTCTCACAAATAGGTAAAAAGTGAATATTAGCTAAAACAAATGTCTGTTTCTTGCTCAGTCATGTAAAAATCTAATTATAGAGAAGTGGGGGGGGAGGGGTTAGACATTTAGCCCATGCAGGTATTCAGCAATATGACCACCTAGAGCATTCAAACATGATTGACAAGGCTACTCAGGGCTTTTCACCATATTACTCAGTCAGAGACAGGAAAGAGCATGAAAACTCTGTGGTTTATGTTTTCCTACACCATGTGTGTAGAGTGACACCTGTCATTATTTTCAGAATAAATAATTCCATCCTAGGGGAAAGCTCATTAAAATTAAGCAAGTTATAAAGGGAAATCTTTTAGACTAAAGAAGTAAAAAACTCACAAGTCTGTAGAAGTCCCAGAGGTAACTTGATGCATACTTATGAGATGCACAAGACATTTTCTTCTCCAAGGTTGTGTAGATTCAGGAATGGCTTCTGAGAAGAGGAGATTTTTTGAACTGTTGAGCTGCTTATAAGTAATACAGATAAAACTGCCCAATTTTCAGCTTCTGTGGTCATCTCCCCTACTGGGACTGGCTTAAACTCTGAGTCATCTATGCTTGCATAACTCTTCACCCATCCTCCTTTTTCACAAAAGTAGACATCAGTGGTATTTTTATTTTTGGTATGTCATCAGTATTTATCTGGAATGAGTAAACATTTGTTCACTAATGCTCACAAACGGGGTCATTATCCAATATAAACTAGGATCCTACAACATTGAAGAAAAATTATATTAGACAGACTAGTGTTTTCAAGAGAAAAAGAAAACCAGTTCTGGAACTTAACGGATGGCCCTAATATACAATTTGTCTAACAGTTTCTTAGATCAGTATGTCTTCAAAGTCTGTCAGAATATTTTTCAAGAAAACCTAATGTTATAGATTAACCATAGAAGTAATAAGATAGAAACAAAATTAGTATGGTCTATAAAGATGAAATCCACTGTTGTATTGTAGGGAAAATATTTCTTAACTACTATTGCAAGACTCCATGATGACAAATCCAGTCTTACAGATTAACAAACAAAAGTCTGGATATTTCTTTGAAAATCTGATATCACGATTCATCTGACATTCTCAAGGTTCCCCGTGCTACTCCTCAATCACATGGAAAAGTGAGAAAAGCTGTGCAAATGGTAATAATGATGCTGCTTCAAAGAATCTGGCACTCAAGATCATATTAGACCATGTAGTTTAACATAGAATTTCCAAAAAATATTTTAAAAGACATTTGAAAAATCTGTGTGAAAGAATTGAAACAGAAAAAAAAAAAAAAAAGAATTTATGCACTGACTTCTTCTTTCATTGGAAACACCCTCCTTTAAAAGAATTAATACTTATGCATTATTAAAGTATATAAAATGTTCTGTTAAATTTTAGTCCTTTTATATATTTATTTCTGTATAACAGAAAGATCATAGGCTCATTCTGTCCATGAGATAAATGGTTCCCTAAAGGAAGCTGACTATTGGTTAATATCTCTTGCTAAAATTTTATCTTGGGAGACCATACATATTAGGACACTGTTGAAAATGTTAACACATTCAAAGGAAATAATGAAGGAGATCAGTATGAAAATATTTATAGAACTAGGAAACCAACAGGTATTAAGAAGTGAAACAAGGTGGAGTAGTTACTATAATCAAGTGGCATGTGATGCCAGAAAAAAGCTTTGCCAGCTGATGAAGGATGAAGGTAGCCTCTGCCTGTTCTTGACCTTTGGAGGGTTTATGTTTAGTTTATGTTTGCTTTTACATATTATACCTGTGGAAGTTCACATTGGCCAATGTATGCTAAATCTTAGATAGCTGTACTATATAAGTTTTAGGAAGAAAGTCAAAAGAAGAATGGTAACTGTGACAATTATGTATTAAAAAAATAAACACTCCTTCCATCCTTAAGTGGATCTGTCAGGTATTTTTCTACAGCCTTTATAAAAGTAATCGGGATAAATTTGAAGTAACTAGAGGTGGGGAGGGGTTTCTTTCAACATGATAAAATGTTCTGTAATTAAACATGGTACCAATTACAGAACTAAGTAAATTCAATTGGATTTTAACCTTAGAGGGATATATTTTCTCATTTACAAATCATATCTTAGTAAAGTTATTTTTATAAAAGTAGAAGCTAGAAAGATGGGTCATAAATTAAGAACAGGTGCTACTCTACTGAAGAACTAAGGTTCAGTTCCTAGCACCACATGGTCACTCACAAGTGTCTGCAACTCTAGTTTCAGGGAATCTGATACACACTTCTGATTTCTCCAGGTTCTGCAAATACAGGATGCCCTTATACAATCCAAATAAAACATCCATATACAGAAATAATAATAAATACTTTAAAATACTGAAGCAGAGAACTCAGTAAAGATGCAAGAGCACCTGTGAGAAAGGCATCAATAGTATATAGATTAAATAAAACACACCATGTAATTCTGAAATCTACAGCTTGTTAGTTACAGAGGTATGAATGTTTGTTTTATTTGAATTACCTTTGAAACTTTTGGATAGTCTGTGTAAGAATATTCTACCAAAGACAACATTTCAGAAGGTGTGTTTTTTTGAACCATTATCTGATTATGATGAAATACTGTTTTCTAGGATTTGCCAAGACTGACAGCCAAGAGCCTCAGCGAAACATATCTGTTCTCCATGTTAACTGAGAGGAAAAGGGAAGAGAGGAATCAGAATGGTGACTTACAAGCATGATGTCCAAATTTGGCAGATCATATTGACAGAATGAGATCAAGGTACCCATATTGCTGATCAGGATGTAATATCTGTAACCCTCCAGCATTTCACTTGTGGCTCAATTGGCACCTGTCCAGCTGGACATAGTTGTAACTTAAGTCTAGAGCCAGAAACTGGTAACAGATCAAGCAAAATATGAAAGGAAACCTTGGCAGTCTAGAAAAGCTCAAAGTTGTCTGCCAGTAGGTGATGATGAAGAATGTCTAGGAAAATGTTGATTGACCATTAAAAGGGTCCATCAGAGTAGCTTGATTAATATGATGCAGATGGAAGGTAGATGGATAGAAATTCAATTTCAGATCTTATTTTTAACATTGTTTTCTGTTATAACATATGGCCTACATTAAAGAAGAAATAAATATATCATCAATTAAAATGCATCAATCTTTAACAACTCTGAGAGCTCTTCCTAGCAACAAAATTTATTTCAATCCTAGCAACAATATAGGACATATGTGTCATTGTAGACTTAACAGCATAGTTACAGAATATCAGGGAATATCTGGCTGATAAGTGAAATACTTTTACAATGGTTATTTGGTCCATATGATAATCTACCTAATTATATATTTGTGAACTATATTTTCTATTTAAAAATTTTATACATTTATAGACTTGCTTTGTATCATATTTGAAGAAACTTGTTTCCTAAAAAATTAGAAGTTAACTGTTAACTTATTGGACTTCTCTCTCAATTTTTTTTTTCTCGAGACTGGGTTTTCTCTATAGCCCTGGCTGTCCTGCAACTCACTTTGTAGACCAGGCTGGCCTTGAACTCAGAATTCCACCTGCATCTGCCTTTGCCTCCCTAGTGCTGGGATTAAAGGCATGCGCCACCACGCTCGGATCAAAATGTTTTTAATCATCAAGGAATTACATGGGGCTCATTCATTCCTATTAACTGTAAAACATTTAAATAAAACAATACTTTGAATTAAATCTTAACAGTACTATAGATGCAAATTGCTTTATATTGTGTTAAAACTAAGGCATTATTTCCCCTTGAAAATAAGCATAGTGTTAAGCAGTTCACTTGTTTGTTTCTGGTTGATGAGGCCTATGAAGAATTTTTTACGTGTTTAGTTAAGAAATTGGAGAATTTAGTTAACAGGTATGACAATGTCAGTATGAAATTTGGATGGTTATTAATACAATATGGCTGAACAAAATTATAGTGTACTCCACTTTCCTGGAAGCCCCACTGCCTTCTTCTAGCATATGAGATGATGTGATTGACCCAGATTTGTGAGTGGGCTGAATCCCAGGACTCATAGTTCTGCTGATCAATAAAGGATGTCATGACAAAACCTCAGAGAGCCAAATTCTCTCTCTACTAGAATGCAGTTACACAGAAAACATGCTTCTTCATTATATGTAACATATATCCTTCTTAGTTTTGTAATTTACTATAATAATGCATAAAATACAATACTATATGGAGTCTAGTTTGCCACACTGAGCCTTGTCCCTTTTGTAAATACCATGTTATCTTTCTTCTCTGCACTCAGGAGGGACCATTTAAATTCAGAGGAAACATCCAGGGACCACTCTTTTACTACTTTTTTTCCCCCTCATCATCACTGCAGTATCCTCAGAAACTTAGAGGGTTTAAATAGATGTCTGATTAATATTCTCAATTCATGACTGAGCAGAATAGGCTTGACTGGTTATGAATCCCTGAAACAACCTCTGTGTACTGTAAAAATATGTTTTCTTCCATGAGTGATAGAGGGTGAAAATAGTAGTAATCTGTGGGCACAAAAACAAATGTTTAGAAGATTTAGAAGGAAAATTTGAAGCCATATCACATCTATTTAACTTACTTTGCCCCGATAGTCACAGGGATTTGGAATGTTTACGAGTTTAAGATGTGAGTTCTGTCCCTAACTTCAACAGGAAAGCAGTTTAATTCACCTATAACATTTGTGGCATTGTTTGCTCCAGTGGTTACATCTTGTCTGCCAAATTGGTAGTTTAGCACACAGAGACCATCGGAGAGTAGACATCCTTGTGACATTTCTACCCTAGATTCCATATTGCCTTATGACATGGAAAAATCAGGAAATTATTTTTCCATGTTTTTCAGTTGAAGCATGCAGGCTTTTTATCAAGAGGAACATATCTCTCATTGTGGCATGTAATTAGTCATAGTGGCAATAGTACCTATCATTTGGGGAATTTTAGGACCTGTCTGGCTAAAAATTATAGGAATATATCCCAATCCTAGCATGGGCATAGTCATTTAATAACTTTATAACTCCCCACTCAGATAGGCGGCCTTTTCTTTAACTCATTAACTGCTATTTTATTGCCCTTTCAACTGGCTCTAAAATGCAACAATACAAGGGTGGCAAGATGGCTTACTGGTTAAGAGCACTTGTTATTTTTTTCCACAGGATCTGAGTTGTATTTCCAGAACTCTTACCAGGCAGCTCATAGGATCCAGTAACTTCATTTTCATGAGGCAAACTTCAGGTCACCATTGGCAGCAGCATACACACTGCATATTTCTGTACACACACAGACACAAACACACACAGACACACACACACAGACAGACACAGACACACACACAGAGAGAGAGAGAGAGAGAGAGAGAGAGTAATAAACTATTATTTTAGGTTATCATTGATATAATGAAACTTTTTAAAATGGTGATCAGTATTTTTCAAGGACAAGAGCTTTACACACCAAGAAAATTCATGTAGGTTTTAGAGAGCTAAGGAACACTAGAAAAGAAACAGTTTCAAGGTCTAATACAACAACAACAATCACAATGATCATATCTAATTGCTTGTTTCGTAGACAGGATAACTTTGGGTACAGAAATATGGATAGGAGACCCTACTGCACCTATTTTTCTATAATCTACAGTTGTTTTCCATAAGCAATCTGTCCACCTCATCTTGGGATTCTGCTGCTTCCTAGGAACATGGAGTATTTCCCTTGATTGTCTAACTAATGGTGAATTGTGCTATTCAACTGAGATCTGGCCAAAAAAAGGTATAGGATCATTGTCCAGTGTTCTGTGCATGTTTTTTGGAGATGTGTCTCTGGTTCTGAAAGGCTCCAGACCAGCAGCATGGCTTATATTGTTATGTTGTCTATGCCTGTTGAACGTGCCCCATCCTTGAAAGTAACCTGCACCCTCAATATATATTCTTTCTCAAAGAGATGTGCTCTGATTAAAAATCTGCTTAATTCTGAAGTCAGAAGAATTTTAAATTCTCATCATTTTATCATTTATGTCTTTTGCAAACTGCCTTACATGCTTTAAAGTCTTCCAGAAGCTAACTAGTGTAACATTTATTTTTGTCAGTTTTTCCCCCTATAAACTCTGGATTGACCCAAATGTTACTACATGCTTTTATTTTTAGTAAGTGATATGGGCAAGCTTTCTTATTTCTGATACCTTCTTTATTTCTTTAGCATGTTATGAACACAATTTACTTGTTGATCTGAAACTTTTAAAGATGTATCAAAGTTTTTCTTTTCTTATATGGATCACACTCTAACATAAGGCACAACAAATTCCCATATCAGTTAAAATGTCTCTAGTGAGTTACTTAAAACAAAACAAAAAACAAAACAAAAAAACCACTCTGTTGTGAACATGTCCCTATGTATTCCCATGAACTGTTCCCCAAACAGCACTTCTCATATGCCGAATTCTCTCACTAATGTGGTTTTTTATTATTTTCTTTTACTCCCTGATATTCAAAGGAATCTCAGGCAATGATAACTGTATGTACTTAATGGCTTATATGTGCCAACTCCTCAGGGACCAATTTCCATTGTGCTGTTTCAAAGTATAGTCATTCTTTCTCAAGAAGGAAAAGGCAAGGATACTATTTAGTTTCTCTCTATAGTACCCAGGCTTACCCTGATGTCTCCAAATCTTATGGTCTCAGGTTGTGAGAGGCTCTTTCATGTCTTATTTAAAAGTATTTCTTCATTTAAGTGGTTTAGATGCTGTGTTCCCTGATTGTAATAGGTACGTGTTTTCTGCATCCCAAATCACTGACTTTTTCTTCTTCTATGTTAAAGGAATCTGACATGTATCATATTTTACTTACACTTCATTTTCTTCTTTCAATTGTCTCATTCTTCTCAAAGAATCCACAGTTTTGAATTCCAGTATCAGTTCTTTATCATATAAATGTAATCCATATTTTTCCTTTGCATCCTGTTAGGTATCAAAATTGATAATTTCTGTGTAAATTAGCACATCTATTTCACCCTCCACACACACCTACTTTTCACTTTCCTGTGAAACTAGTGGCTAATGTGGATGACAGTATCTGGCTATCAGATTTCATTGTAATTGCCCTCTTAAATGGGAAAGTTTCTTTTGGGGAGAGTGTTAAGCTTTAATTACATGTTTTATTGTCTACAACATAAAGCCATGAAACCACAACTATGAGCAGCTCATGATCTTAACTACAGAATATTCTGTAGTCTATCGGTTGTTTTGAGGATGTTCCAAGATTTGTGGGAAAAATCTCATTCACTGAGAAGGCGCAACACCACCTACCTCAGAGAAATAGACAACCATCCCAGGCTTATCCTAAGAATACTCCACTGTCTGACAACTTTGGTTGTATATCTTATCACTGGTCACACAAAGCAAGCAACTGCCACTACAAGAAAGAGGCATATCAACCCGAACATGTGAGAACATGCAATCATGATTTGATAGCACCTGCAGACATTCCATACACAGATAGATCAACCTTAGTTGCACATCTGAGAACCCATGTCAGTGGCTTTTCAATTGCTCCCCTTTAACATCTTGTTTTGTTGAGCCTGGTTGGGTACCACTTGTGCTGTGTTAACATTTTTGTAGACATATGAGCAAGTGTTTATCTACCATAGATCAGGTACTGATGGCAGACTAAAGAAATGGTTCCATTCAAGTCTAGTTTGGTGAAGCAATATGTTTTTTTTCCCCTTGGGAGGGGATATTACTTAGAGGATTATGGGTGATTCAAATGCCTCTGCATTACCAAAAATAGCACCCTACTCATTAAAGCTGTCTCCTTGGGGAATTTTCCTCAACTTGCAGGTAGCTCCAGTTTAAGGTACTTGTAACACTAAAAATTATTTATATAATCCTGGGCGGGACCTTGTAAGTTATAACTGTTATAACTTTTTGAAGTTTCTGGATTTGCAAATCTTCCTGAGTTTCCTGAGCCTTGTAAGCTTTTCTTGAGTCTAAAGTGACTCCTTCCTTCCTTCCTTAAGAAGAAAAGATAGGAGTTCAATTTGAAGGAAGAAGCAACACAGTAAACAAGTGCCACACAATTTCATTCATATGTGCCATATGATCAAGTTGATTTTAGATGGTAAGAGAAGAAGGGAGGCTAGCGAGGAGGAATCAGTAGCAGGTTATGGCTAGTCATCAGTATTCAGTGGTACACTGGGAGTGACTACAGAGAACCCATATTTACTAAGTATTTCAAAAAGCCAAGAGAACCGATTTTGAAAGGTTTCATTATAAACAATGAAGTTTTGTGAAGATAGATACATTTAACTAGCATTTACTCATTATATTATGCATACATGAAAATCAGCATACCCTACCCTATCACAGTATTATGGCTGATTTTTTGTTTTAGTGCACAAAATAAAATTGAAAAATTGAATTGTTATATTAAGAAGAGGAGGGAATGACAGCATTGAAAAGGTGGTTTCAGGCTGTCACCAAAGTCCTCTATACTAGCTCCTCATCAGGATTCCATGTTAACAGCACTTGATGGAACCAGCTTCCATTAGACAGTCAGAGTGATGACACCACCATTTCTGTAAAGAGACTGAGGCACACAAAGTGAGTTCAGTCTCCTGGGAAAGGGAGTACTAGCACAACTGGCAGTCATGTGGTCTCTGCCTCTAAACCTATGCAAATCACAGTGACCTTGTCTGTGACCCAAATATCTACAATTTAAAGTAAAATAACAAGCACATTTGACTTGAGAATTGAGTAAAGATTAAATTAGTTAATACAAATTTCTAGAAAACGGAAACGTCTTTTAAAGCAGTACCTGGCATATAAAGAGCTGCTTATTGTTGTTATTGCCAAGTGACTTTGTGAATACAGTAAAAAAATTTAATCTTCAGCCAAATGTTTTGCATGGAAAGTATAATTTATGCTAAGAATCTTTTTTAAAGTTTTCTGTGAGACAAAATCTTTAGTTTCAGGGTTTAATTGCAAAGAAATAACCTTTGCAGTTATGTTTCCTAACTGACCATCTGCTCAGAGATGATATTTGAACAGGATAAACAATCTCATACTAATTATTATTTTTCTTTTACCCTTTCATTGATCTTTTCTGAAACTTGAAGGTAGAAGCAATGTTGTTTAACAAGGGTTAATCACAGTGAGATTGAATAACAGAAGTAATGTCAGCAAAGTACAACTTTGAATAGCTTCTTGTGCTAAAGATGAGAAGAACATACTTGAAAATGTACCTATAAAAATATGTAATAGGCATTGCTGCCTCTCATCCTCTACCCCTAAAAAAATGAAGTGCTTTTATTGTTACTGCTATGGATTTTTATTTATGTATGAATGGGGTCTCCCAGTACAGATAAATAGCAATGTAATACCTACAGAATAATTTTCTGCTCTTCCTCAGAGCTACCCAAGGCCTCTCAAAGATAATCTTTCCAATCTCCATATCACACCGTGAAAGACATAAGAAGATATGAAATAAATATCAGGGTTTTTTTCTGTTAAAATTGTTGATATACAGAGATTTTGAAGTTAAAGTTTTATATTGAATATGTGCAAAGGTTCAAAATTACTGGCATAGAGAGCCTTTGGTTTCATCCTATCTCTGATTTCAGTAAACTACCTCCACTCTGTTTAAGCTTATTTTGAAGTTCACTGTAGTTGGAATTAGTTTTAAGATTACATGTTGAAGCGTGGTGTCATGATTGTTTGCATTTATATCCATTCTCTTTAATGTCACCTAAAGCCAACCTCTGGTGTTGCTTATTTCCTCAGAAAGCACAGAGCATTAAATGTGTGTTCTCATAAAATCCCCTGGCATGGTTAATTTGGCTGGATAGCTTCATGGAGTAATTGCATTTTAAGTTCTCTGTAGCCTATAGTGGAATAGGAATTATTTTTGGAAGGCTACACGTAAAAACAAAATAAAGATTAAGAGAAATGTTGGAGACTCTTTTCCAAATGCTGCTGCAGATAAGCACTAGCCAGATGATATTACAAGTCAGCATGGGCATTCCCTTTATCCTCATGGTGTCTCATGTCAGTGCGCAACTCAGCATTTTTGGGAAAATAAAATGAGTTTCCCTCCCTCCCTCCCTCCCTCCCTCCCTCCCTCCCNTCCTTCCATGGGTATTTTGTTCCCTATTCTAAGAAGAAGTGAAATATCCACACTTTGATCTTCCTTCTTCTTGAGTTTCATGTGTTTTGCAAATTATAACTTGGGTAATCTGTTTCTGAGTTAATATCCGCATATCAGTGAGTACATATCATGTATGTTCTTTTGTGATTGGGTTAACTCACTCAGGATGATATCCTCCAGACACATCCATTTGCCTAAGAATTTCATGAAGTCATTGTTTTTTAATTGCTGAGTAGTACTGTATTGTGTAAATGTAGCATATTTCTGTATCCATTCTTCTGTTGAGGAACATCTGGGTTCTTTTCAGCTTCTACCTATTATAAATAAGGCTCCTATGAACATAGTGGA
Organism: Mus minutoides; assembly: GCA_902729485.2. Lineage (NCBI taxonomy): Eukaryota > Metazoa > Chordata > Mammalia > Rodentia > Muridae > Mus > Mus minutoides. Next base: position 17,935 of record LR752043.1, read on the forward strand.
ACATGTGTCCTTATTATAATTTGGAACATCTTCTGGGTATATCCCCTGGAGAGGAATTGCAGGATCTTCCAGTAGTACTGTGTCCAATTTTCTGGGGAACTGCCAGACTGATTTCCAGAGTGGTTGTACCAGCTTGCAATCCCACCAACAATGGAGGAGTGCCCCTCTTTCTCTACATCTTAGCCAACATCAGCACCTTAATTTTTTATCTTAGCAATTCTGAATGGTGTAAGGTGGAAACTCAGAGTTGCTTTGATTGGCATTTCCCTGATGATTAAGGATGTTGAACATTTTTTAAGGTGCTTCTCAGCCATTCGGTATTCCTTAGTTGAGAATTCTTTGTTTAGCTATGTACCCCCTTTTTTTCAATTTTTTATTAGATATTTTCTTAATTTACATTTCAAATGCTATCCCGAAAGTTCCCTCACTCCTCCCCCCATCCTGCTCTGTACCCCATTTTTAATAGGGTTATTTGATTTTCTGGAGTCCATCTTCTTGAGTTCTTTATATATCTATTGGATATTAGTCCCCTATCTGATTTAGGATTGGTAAAGATCCTTTTCCAATCTGTTGCTTGCCTTTTGTTTTATTGATAATGTCTTTTGCCTTACAGAAGCTTTGCAATTTTATGAGGTCCCATTTTTCAATTCTTGATCTTACAGCACTAGCCATTGCTGTTCTGTTCAGAAGATTTTTTCCCCTGTGCCCATATCTTCAAGGCTTTTCCCCACTTTCTCCTCTGTATGTTTCAATGTCTCTGATTTTATGTGGAGTTCCTTGATTCACTTAGACTTGAGTTTAGTACAAGGAGATAAGAATGTGATGCATGCCTTTAATCCCAGCACTTGGGAGGCAGAGGCAGGCGAATTTCTGAGTTCGAGGCCAGCCTGGTTTACAGAGTGAGTTCCAGGACAGCCAGGGCTATACAGAGAAACCCTGTCTTGAAAAACCAAAACAAAACAAAACAAAAAAAAAACAAAAAAAAAAGAAAAAAAAGAAAAAAAAAGAAGGGGTCAATTTGCATTCTTCTACATGATAACAGGCAGTTGTGTCAGCATCATTTGTTGAAAATGCTGTCTTATTTTCCACTTGATGGTTTTATCTCCCTTGTCAAAGATCAAGTGACCAAAGGTGTGTGGGTTCATTTTTGGGTCTTCAATTCTATTCCATTAGTCTACCTGGCAGGGTGTGGTGGCACGTGTTTATAGTTCCAGCAGCTTGGGAGGCTGGGGCAGGATTGTGCATGAGTTCAAAGCCAAGGCCCTAGGTGTTAGGCATGTACATCTTTTGATTAGAGCATGGGAGTAATTTTTCAAATTATTATACTAAGTAACAGAGCAACCAGTTCTTTATTCTATTACTAAATGTGAATTGCTTTCCATAAATATTCTCATGAAACTCTAATAAAATAGTGTTGAAGTTTGTATGATGAACTTGAAAGTATTCAATATCTCCTACTGATTATCTTCACAGTTCTTTCAACCAAGCTATCACTTATAGAAATGAAAATACTTCACATGCATAAGTTATTGCCTGGTACCCATTTCATATAAGTCAAAAATATGCATGCTAATTTCTTTCTTATCAAAAAAAAATGAAGAGTTATGACTTGGAACCAACCACTAGAATATCCTAAATATACTATAGTGTCTAAATAGAGGAATCAGTCTCTCACTCAGAGAAGCTGTGTTAAATTACATCTCCATGAGAGGTCTCGAGGGAAAACAGTTTATGAGGATATCCAAAAGAATATTTATAGAGCATAGAGCCATGATCCACTTAAGAAGAGGAGTCAACAAGACTTGGTTAAACAAGATAGCCAGTGTTCTGGGAATTTGGGGCCCAATCTCTTGGGAATTTTGAATGTTATAAGACCCACATCCAAAATGAAAAATGGTCCAGGAGAATGTATCACTCCACACATGGAGTTTGCCTTTCATCTAAATCCAAAGAAGTCAAAGGTGCTGCTGGTTGACACTACTGGCATGTGTAGGAAAAATGAGAAGTATGAGAGCATGGTGGCCAGGGCACTGGGGAAGTCTACTGCAAAACTGGATTAGAGGGCAGAACTCTATTTGCAGTGACTTCCTGCACCTGTGTGGTTGGCATCTCCACAGCCAACCTTCTTGAAGTGAAATCCAGCACAGAGAAAATTGAAGTCACAGAGAAGCCAGTGAATGCTGTGGTTGACAGTTATTTGAGCCCCTAAGCTCATGTATGAGCCAAGTTAATATCCAGTAAACTAGATAAAATGTTCATTATGTTGTCTCTTCTCTTTATTTTTCAAATATACAATTTATGTGGCATAAATATGTGTATTTTACAGTATTGTGGGTAGTCTATGAGGCTGAAATGAATCCTTATCTGATAAGTCTTTGTTGAATTCCACTCAAGATCCTAACCAGTTATTCTACCACTTATACTTCTGCAGGGTGCATTCTGCTCTTTCCAAAGACTTAAGAAGACAGGAGCCAGATCATTTCTCCGGGATTTTTCAGAACACATTGACTAAGAAAACCTGGATACAGAAAGAACAATTTGCCTTCCTGTGTATAAATATAGCAGTAAAAATAGGACAAATTTTTAAGAGTATGAGTCTGTAACTTAAAATTTAAAATAATCATTATAAATAGTAAATGAATAAACATCACAAAATGTGGCCTCAGAAACCTATACCATGAAGGATTTGTTTGGTTGCTTTTACGAATAAGCATAAAACACACCTGCAGAGCATAATGAGAATTTACAATGGGCACCAAACTGATTATTTCTTCTTTAATAGTGATAGCTATAGACCTATTTGAAGGAAGGATCATATAAATAAATTATGATTTTGCTCAGTGAACAAGCTTCATTTACTTCCTGATACCACCCACCTCATCACTAACACTCAATTATCTAAGCTTTCCTTAGGCCATATTTTTTTGAACCATCATCCAACCTTCCCTGCTATTCTCTGACATTGCCCCCAATGCACGAAGATGAAAAACTCCAACTCTGTATGAGCACAGTATGTCCCTGGTGATCTTTCGCAGATGTTCACATGGGAAACAGCAAAAAATGGATTACCTAAAATATTCATATATTGCATGGTTTGGAATGGATCATGCGGTTTTGTGATTTAATTCCCCGCGGCTTATTAAAAGTTAAGTTGGTCAGTCAGGTGTGATGTCAAATGTCTGCCATCCCAGGATTCTGGCAACTGAGGAAAGGAGATCCAGTGTTCACTGTCAGCTTGGACTGCCCTGTGAATTTCTTGCTATCCTAGATTACTTCAAAAATAGAAACAAATTCGGAAGAACTTTGGAGGATTGGACGTGCTGCTTTTGATATCAAGCAAGAGACTACAATAGAGATGCTCCATCATTTCTTGCCCTTTTAACAGTAATAATAATGTATAATTTTGGCTCAACAGAGGGTTTTTTTGTTACAATTTAAGCTTTTAATTTGTAAATCAGGGAAATAAGATTGTATCATTTTCTTTACTATTAGAATAAAGATCACATGGGATCTTTTGATTTTTTTTGAACTTCCCACTTTCTGGAATGCTGTACCCTTTTCTGTTAGTTTGACATCATGACTGGAAGCATCACAGGTGTACATCTGAAATGACTGTGATGTCAGATGTTGGCTTATGGCCTGAAGGGATGGAGTTCCAAAAAGCATCACTCCACAGTTTTTAAGTTGTCCCAGGTTAATGAGAGATAAAAGAAGAGCTAAAGTGCATGTGGATAATTTTATACAGGTTCAGCAGAAAGTTAAAAACCTGAGCAAGAGTGGATTTTATAAAGCAAGCATTAGGATGTAGCAAAAATAATACTGTAATTGTAGCTTTCACAATTTATCTTAAAAGTCATTTTATGAAATAAATCCCAGAATTATACATAATGAAAGGAGGTAATTATTAAGTGTTCTCAGGTGTGCAAGATCCAGGCTTGTTTTTTTAAAAGAGAATAAAGAGTAAAATCAGTGTTTTGACCATTATTCACAATTCTGTGGTAGAACTACTGAAGATTGCAGGATACTTTTTATATGTAAATTTTAACTGAAGACAATGTTTGCAAAATTTCCCTTTAACGTTTTTCCTTGAAGCTTCGCAATGTACCTTGGAAAAGAATTTATATTTTTGACTGTATTACATTAAAAATGAAAACATTCCTTTAGCCCTTTCACTATCAGAGCTTGTAGGGACTATGTCCAAAGAATCTGAACTGCCATCTAGGAAACGGACTTCTCGGGTAGGATTCACATTGGAAATTTCCTGGAACCAAATAGTACCCAATCAAGATGTGGATTTATAAACTGAGTCCTTCTCAGTGACTTTCCTGAAATGAGTAAACAAACATATAATAAATGTGGATGGTTCTTGTTGAAAAAATATAGTTTAAATTCCCCCCATGGCAGATTCTTTAAACATTGCACTTTTACAGTTCCATGCTATTCCTTGTGGGGTTTTCTTTTAATCACCTCTTAATAGAATTGGCATTATCATGGAACACAACCAGGCATAACCACTTATACATATTTGTCAAATGTTTAGCAGGAGACCCGGACCATTACTAACATATTTCTCACACACAGAAAGTAATTTTCATTTTCTTCCCAGATGACAGTATGGTTATTAGACTCCATCTCTAAGATGCCTACAAGCAAATTTAATTAGTCAGTTAAATGAAACTGTCAGAAATTTAAGAAACATTTTTGTAGTAAATTATAGCCTTAGGTATTTCTTAATTTGCTTTGTGTAACTTCAGCTGGAAAGTGTGTTTATAATATTCTATTTGTTCAGCATGGATGAAGGTCACTTCACATTTACTTTCATCTTCAAATCACCCGGCCATTTCACAGCTGTTTGAATTTTAATAAGAGCGAACCAGTTTGGAGGACTCAGAGAGAGGAGAAACAGAAGTAATAATAACATTTGGCATTTGTAGGGTTTGTAATAATTCTGCTTTCAGAACCTGTGCAGGAGGGATGATGTTTTTGTTTCAATTCATAAATTATGGAAATTAATTCTACAAACAAAATTAATAGGTATAAAATTGTGGTAATTTTGCTTGTGGTAACAGCTATCTCTATGGTCCTGTTTTTTTGGGTCAGAAATGATATTAATGAAATCGTACCTGATTTGGTGAACGTTTTTGTGTACCATAGTTCAGTAATACACTGAGATGAGACAGGTGTCTCTCCATTAGGGACAATGGACTCCTTTGACTCAAATGAAACCCAGCAATAAATAAATGCATATAAATAACTAAAAAAATAAGAAGGATTCGAGCCATCAGCAGCTTTAGATAGTGAAACCCTCAGTATGAAGTTTTGTGTTGTCACCGTGCCTCTTTCAAAACAGGAAAGAAATCTTGAAAATATTGATTTTTTTTCCCTTAGAAGTCTTACATTAATGAATAAGGAAGTTACTTGAATATATTTCAGTGAGGCTTTTTGCTTTGACATCAAATATTTTTGTGTGTTTTATCGTATACTTTTAAACAACATACTTAATTAAAGAATCTGAGACTGGAGAATCTTTCAGGAAAAATATGCATGAAAGTATAGCAAAGACATTAATTATTCTTAATGAGAAAACAGCTGAAATTAACATAGTAGGTAAACATGTATTTCAATATTTTAAAACATACTTCAGAGAATAGGTACCTCAAAGCAATGAAACAAAAATGCCGTATCTAAAATGTAATTTATGGTTTTTAAAAATAATTTTTGTCTCACATTGACTGACATTCAAACTGTCTGTAAAAGCCAAAGGATGGAGATGACATCATAGGAACAACATCTTCCAGACACAGTAATCTGATGCACATATGAAATCACAGACCGTATGATGCTATGTACAAGGTCTGCACAAGTTCAGACCAGACAGAATCCCAGTGAGGAGAAAAGTTAAGTGACAATAAAATCCTACATATACCCAAGAAACTTTTGTAAGTAATAGTTGCTGAAAGAGGGAAAATCATTTTCTTCAACTAAATGCTGCTGGGTACATCAACCACACTCCTGGCCAGACCTTATACACAAGAGTACTTGATGAAAATAAACAAGACTCCATCTTTCTTTTTAAAAAAAAATTGAGTATTTTATTTATTTACATTTCAAATATCCCCTTTCCCAGTTTCCCCCACAGAAACCCCCACCACATCTCCCATCCTCCTGCTTCTATAAGGCTGTGCTCCCACCCACCAACCCACTCCTGCATCCCTGCCCTCTCATTTCCCTACACTGGCCATTGACCTTCACAGGACCAAGGATCTCTTCTTGATTGATACCCAACAAGGCCATCCTCTGCTACTATATGGTGGGAGCTGGGTCCCTCCATGTATATTTCTTCATTGGTGGTTTAGAACCTGGGAGTTCTGGTTGGTTGATATTGTTGTTCTTCCTAAAGGGTTGCAAACTCCTTCAGCTCCTTCAGCTCCTTCAGTCCTTTCTCTAACTCCTCCATCAGGGACCTGGTGCTCAGTCTAATAGTTGATTGGAAGGATCCTTCTCTGTATGTTAGGCTCTGGCGGAGGCTCTCAGGAAACAGCTGTGCTCCTTTCAACACGCACTTCTTGGGATCCACAATAGTGTCTGCATTTGGTGACTGTATCTGGGTGAATCCCCAGGAGAGGAAGTCTCTGGATGGCCTTTCCTTAAGTTGCTGCTCCATAATTTGTCTCTATATTTTCTTCCATGAGTATTTTGTTATCCCTTCTAAGAAGGACTGAAGCACCCACACTTTGGTCTCCTTCTTCTTGAGCTTCATGTGGAAATCACATGAACTGTATATTGGATATGCCAAGCCTTTAAGCTAATATCCACTTATCAGTGAGTGCATATCATGTGTGTTTATTTGGGACTGGGTTACTTCACTCTGAGTGATATTTTCTAGCTCCATTCATTTGCCTAAGAATTCCATGAATTCATACAAAAATTTGGGCCCTATCGTTTTTGATAAGAGACTCTTGAAATTGTTGAAGAATTTAGGACGTATGGAATTGTGGTCACTTGACTTCTACTATAGGAGGTATATTACAGTGTTTTTTTATTTTAATTATATATGTAATTAATACCTTATCGTGGTTCGTCTGTCATAAATTATTTTTATCTTAAAATAATTAACAATCAGTTATAAATATGACTAAAATACAATCTACAAAAATTTTCTGTCATCTTGGTTTCTATTGTTTCTCCAGATACAATCTGATCTCCTCATCCCTAGGGTACAGTTAACATAACTTTACTCTGTCTATGTTATCTGGAGCAGAGCCACTCTTCTCAGCGGCTTAAGCAAGGAGGGACAAACTCAATGAGCAATACAGAAGACCTCACCTAATCTAGAGATGATGTGGTGGGAGTTGAAAGGCCTGGGCCCAATGAAAGGAAGGTGGGATGACTAAGAGATGTCCGGAACCTTTTCTAGGTGATACAACCTTAAAATGTGCCACTTGTTTGGTGCCTTTCAGGCTTATTGAAGCTCATTGGATGCTACAGGATATTCCCGCTCCACACCTACACCCCAAGAATAAAGCAAGCTGACTTTTTGCTCTGTTAAAAAAAAAAGAAGTGGCAGTTTTGAATCTCACTTATTCAGGGAATATTTATTTCTTAGTCTCAAGACAGAGTATAGAATCCTGAGCACATGTTCATGACATGTATTCATTTTTTTTGTTTGTTTAATTTGCTCCATGTTGATTTCTGAGGGGATATCAAATCTTTGTAAAATGTTCAATTTCTCAGAATGAACACACAAAAATAGTCTTGCACTCAGTTTGGGACTAGTATAACAAAAGGAAAAAACATCAGTTGATTTGATTGTTGCACACATTTATATGTTGAATGAATATTAAATTGAAAATGTGAAAATGGAACATGATTGTCACTTCAGCATCGTAATCATTTATAAAGTATGTGCTAATTGTAAGTTATAATTAGTTGATAGGAAGAATGGAAACTGAATCTAGACATTATACTCCTGTGAATATTATTTCTTCCACATTTGTAGGATCTAAATTTAATTCTATTGAAGGAGTTTTATATATATATATATATATATATATATATATATATATATATATATATTTATGCTACTTATAGACAAATACATCCTGCAGGAGAATTTTTTTTACATTGAGGGTCCTCTTATCTACATTACAACACAAACATAAGTTTAATTGTTAATCATTTTATTTTAGTCTATTAACAACTTGTTTCTAGGTTAATTGCAGAGCATTTCTGAAAAGGTATTTATGATTAAAGGACTGATCATAGTGCTTGACCAACCAATGAAAAAGTGTTAACTATTGGACTTTGCTGTTTTGGATATAACTTATTCTGCATTGGCTGTTGGGAGTTTATGTAATAGTTAGGATCTAGAATCAGATGGCATACAAAGACCTTTTGGGGATGGCGTTCAAAGTTACAGGTTAGATCTACCTCTATTTCTTTCTTTGCTAACTGATAAGCTATGATTTGAACATGTCATAAGTCCTATAGCCTCAGACAGAAGTAGTACAGCCATCCCTTCCAGAACTTAATGGACTGGGAGCCCAGTTAGACCTCTACTCTCTGAAGCTGCCTCAGCCAGGTATTTTTGACACATAAGAAACCAATACAGCATAGTTGTTAATCTGCTGGGCTTTAGAAGACTGCTCACAGTAACATATCTTCAAGTAGCCGATTGTCTGGAACTGTAGGGCCTAATCTATATCCATTAGACTCATGGGCTTATTAAGTTTAAATTACAGAAATGTAAGTAAGATTAAAAATTTAGTTCCTTGGTACCACAAGTGAGTCATATTTCAAGTATGGAACAGTGGCTGCTATATGAGCTGGCACAATTTAGAAGATTCACAGAAAGCTCCACAGGATAATGTTACCCCAGAATTGCCCCTGACTCTGTGACTTACCTATGCAACAGTAAGCAAACCTTGAGGGGTGGTATGTATAGTTGATGGAACGGTCTATGGTACACACACTTTTAGTTTTAAATGAATGGGTTTGTTAAATAAAAAGCAAGAAACAAATAAAAGAACAAGTAGGAAGCAGCAGAGACAAAGCAGAAACAGATAAAAAACATCATAAAATCAGTTTAGAAAACTCAGAAGAGATGACTGGAGCAGACTGCTTGAGAGAAAAACTCATGGTAGCATGATCAAACCTGGAGCTTCCATTGTTGGACCTGGGGCTTGCAAACATCCAGATAAAAAAATCTGCTGTCTCCTGGGAGGCTATACCAGTGCCTGGCAAACACGGAAGTGGATGCTCACAGTCAGCTATTAGTTGGAACACAGGACTCCCAAGGAAGGAGCTAGAGAAAGCTCCCAAGGAGCTGAAGGGGTCTTCAACCCTATAGGTGGAAGAATAACATGAACTAACTAGTTCCCCCTGCGCTCATGTCTTTAGCTGCATATATGGAAGAAGATGGCCTAGTTGGCCATCATTGGGAGGAGAGGCCCCTTGGTCATACAGACTTTAAATGCCCCAGTACAGGGGAAAGCCAGGGCCATTATGTGGGAGGGGGTGGGTAGGGGAGCAGGGCGGGGATGGGGGAGGGTATGGGGAAATTTCTGGATAACACTTGAAATGTAAATGCAGAAAATATCTAATAAAAGAAAAAAATTAAAAAAAAAAAAAAAACTGCAGAAAATGAGACAGTCATTTGGAGTTCTCAGCTATTCTTTCCCACACAATCCCAACCCTGTGGATAAGCTGCTCATTCCTTACTCCAACCCCAGATATGTTTATAACATAGAACAAACAATAGTAACCTTTATTGAAAAGTGCGTATATTCCAGTTATTCTCAGGAACACAGGGTTTTTAATGTCCGTGGCAGCTTGATGCTCTTTCCCCTCCATGCTATAGAGCCAGGGACACAGCTCTTATAGGAAGCTTTGACAGAAACATTCTTGAGTCTAAAGTAAAGTTTACAAATAATGTATAAATATGCAAAGGTAAAGCAGGTGTGTTAGAAATTAAAATGCCGATCACCATGCCTCATAGCTTATGTCCATAATCTTAGCATGCAAAATGCTGAGTCAAGAGTTTTGGCTAGGGGCTGGAGAGATGGCTCAGGGGTTGAAAGCACTGACTGCTCTTCCAATGGCTTTGGGTTCAATTCCCAGCAACCACATGGTGACTCACAAACATCTGTGACGATATCCGATGCCCTCTTCTGCTGTGTCTGAAGACAGCTATCTTTGACTAAAATAAATGGAATAAATCTAAGGGGGCGGGGAGAGTTTTGACTTGTGCAGGGTAGTAGTGGCACAGGCCTTTAGTCCCAGCATTTGGGAGGCAGAGGCAGGTGGATTTCTAAGTTTGAAGCCAGCCTGGTAGACAGAGTGAGTTACAGGACAGCCAGGACNAAAAAAAAAAAAAAAAAAAAAAAAAAAAAAAAAAAAAAAGAGTTTTGGCTTGAGTAGGACAACATGCATGACATTGAGTTCTGGAAATCTTGAGCTACAGTATGAGGCTGGATCTCAAAACAAATAACAAATGAACAAAAGAAAACGTTAATACTGAAAAAGATGGATATGGAAGGAGCCAGAACACGGCCAGCCTAAGAATACTGGAAAAAGCACTTAACTTCCTTCTGAAGAAGTAGATACTTGCTGCTACTCTTGGCTAAGATGTGAAGCAGATCTCATTAAATCAAATTATTCTTTATCCAATGACAGAGATAGGTTAAGGGAAGTTAGAGGATAATCGATAAGCCATGACGATTGCATTTAATAATATGAATATTTTTGGAATGATTGTAAGATATAGAATTAAAGTTAATAGAGGAAGGAAAGGCAATCTGAACTTTATGTGTCAAGAACATTCCCATACCAAAGTTCTTCATCTTAATACTGGCCTCTTTTCACTGATATATATTAGATACAATTTTGTCACTGACAACAATATATTTTGTTTAACAATTATCTTTCTTTTTTAAAAATATATATTTTTATTTATTATTAGAGAATTTCTTCATTTACATTTCAAGTGTTATCCCAATCCTTGGCCTGAATGATTAAATTATATGACCTTAGAGTTATCTAGTTTAGTTAATGGATTTTATCTGAAAAAATGGTCATTGAAATATAAGCTGTGCACATACCTTTTGGGGTTATAAGTATTGGTGAAAGTGAATATACACAAGTATAACAGTTCTCTGAAGTCTTATGATTTACTTTAATGTAGCAGTCACATTTTACGTTTTCCTTTATAATGTGGCTGCTGCTATTTTTGCTCATTTGATAATTAATATTACAAATTCTTAATAAAATATAAATTAAAATAATCTTTTTGAAAGAAAAGGTTTAAGTGTGTTAATATCCCCATTAATCTAATTATCACCTCAAGATGTGTGATTTGAACATTTTAAATAGATTTATATGGCTTTTTTTTTTTTCCTTTTGGTGATTATATGTCCTTCTCACTAACTGCTGGGAGATATCATTTACTTGATACCCACTTGTGCTATAGCCATTCATTTATGTTAGCATGTATATTAGAATGTATGTAAGTCCTTTCAGCTTGGTACTGGCATGAATCAAGGAAACATCAGAAGTTTCATTTTCAGAAAAGTAGATCCCCGAAATGCTTTACATCACTTTGTTTTATGGGCTTCTGTGTGGCACTGGCTATTAGAAGTTGAATGCAGTGTTTGCATTCCAGACAGACTTTAAAACTAATCATGCATGCAAGAGAGCAAGCCAGCAAGCAAACAAACAAAACGCACCTTTATGAGAACATTTGCATTTCCAGTAGCTTGAAGGATGAAGCAAGTTTGAGGAGAGCTACCAGATTATTGTCTCTCAGAAAACAATGGTAAACCACTTCAGCTTTTTTCATGTTTTTTGTCAATCACTATTTCTTTTTTTTCTATGTGGTAAAACCAATGTGGCTGGCCCTAATTCATCATTGTTCTTTCTAGCATTTAAAAGAGTTTGGAAACTTGAAATGCCATAATTGTTAGGAGAATGTAGCTACTAGTGACAAAAGCTTATTTTACATATTGACAATGAAAGAAATAAGCATCTTAATTTTCTTTCAAAGTTTTTGTAAGATTCATTTTACCTACCCTTGACAGCTAGAGAGTATGTGTGACACATATAACATTTAATGTGAGGACCTTGCATAAGTTCTTCAGACCTAATTGCTTTAAACTATCATTCATTTATTCTTATAAGTGCTGTAGGCAATATGTAGGCATTTATGTTAGTATATATTTTAAAACTTATATGAGGTCTTTAAAGTCCCATCTTTCAGTTTGGCAATGGCATGACAATGAAGCCAACATATTGACTTATTGCAGTTTTAGAAAGGCAAAGGTCAAGGACAGGGACATTATCTATATATTCAGTCCCAAATTTGTCTATTTCAACATTGAAACAATCATCCTATAACATCATAAGCAAGAACTTTCACTATCACTGAAATGGACTTACTGGGTGACAGCAACTAGTTCAGCATAAAATCCCCTATGCAAAACCAAGACAGAACAATCCCAGCAAAATAATGTTAGTGATAAGACAAGATAAGCTAACTCATCTCTTCCATAAGTTACTCATGCCACAGTAATGTCTTATCAAAACCAGTTACATGAGGGCCAGGAGAACTGGATCAATTATTAGGAGCAGAAATTCTGGGTTTGTTTCTCTGTTCAAACATGGCAGAAGACAAGGATATGTAAAGGATTTCACAAGAATATTTGTACTACTGTGATAAATCTTCTTAAATAGATTATTTGAAGTGGGAATACCCATCCAAATATGGCTATACCCACTGCTTTTAGCATACACAAAAGGACATGGAAGAAGAAACTTTCGCTCCTTGCTTGCTTATCCAGACTTACTGGCATATTCATCTACCTTGTGTTGAGAAAATCCTTTGCATGTTTCTGGCTTATGCTCCTTGGGATTCTAATACACAATGAAGGTTAGCTGCTTTCCTAGAATTTTCTGGAACTCCAGTGCCAGATTGGGACTGTGAGCAATAGAGCCTTATAAAGTAACAATTTACAAATTTCTTAGATTTCCTGTCAGTAGACAACCATTGTTGAATTACTTGGAGCACAGTTTGTAAGTCAATATAATAAATCACACACACACACACACACACACACACACACACACACACACACACATAATATGTGTGTATGTACACATGCATGTATATACATATGTGCATGTGTATGTATGCATATGGTAACAGTTCCTTTGCTTTACAGAGCCCAGACTAATACAGATTGTGGTGCCAGAAATGGTTCTAGAGAAATAGATTTATAAGATGAATGTTTACTGTATCTGGAAAAAGCTATACAGTTCCTGACAAGTACTATTTTAAAAGAATCTCTTAGTAGCATTAGGAACTGAAAGCCATGGGCTGCTGTACATAATACTTTCCAAAGTTTGAGGGAAAAAGTGAAAACGATGATGCTGGGTAGTTGCCTCTTGAATCCCCAGATGAATTGACAAAAGAAAAGTAGTATTTCAATTAAAACAAAAAACTTGCTCTAGATTTGCATAAAAGTTCACAAGAGTTTTTTTTTTGTTGTTGTTCCAATAAAATAAATGTTTTAAAAGATAAAATAATGATTAACACATCAGAGTTGCACAAGAAGCCAAACAGAATGAAAAAAAAAAAAAAGAAGAAAAGAAAATGCACGAGAATCAGAGACACATTTGTTCACATGCTCAGGAATCCCATAAAAACACTAAATTAGAAACAAACAAATTACCGGATACAGATCTGTGTAGGCTATGTGCTGCCTCAATCTATATGAGTTCATTTAAACTTTGATCATTAAAAAAAAAAAAAGAAGAAGAAGAAGAAGAAGAAGAGGGTTTCTAAGTATGAATTGGAAGAGAATCTTTTCTCTAGTAGCCATAGAACTCAAATTGCTGAAAATCAAACCCAAGAATACATTATGAGTTCGGGTGAATGACAACAAAATTTCAAGTCCCTGCCTCGGAGAGGGATGACAGTAAAGTAGAAACACTTATTAGTAAAGAGAAACATGCTCTAACTTGGTATGTAAATATGCAGAGGAAGCCTAGTGATATGGAGAACTTTGAACACTCAGATTATGAAGTGTTTATTTCTCCTGAGGAAGTACTTAATCCACTCATAGAAGGTGATGCTTCCATACCCATGGCCCTTGTGTCTTCTCTATATTTGCTTAAAGGAGTTTATTCTCCGTTGTCTGCCAAACCCATAATGACATTCCTTGAAGGAGATGCCAGGCAAGTTAAACCTGACATTCCTCAGGTCCCATCAGTAGTTGCTTCTAGATTTATAAAACCAGATCCAAGGCTAAACTGCTTAACAGGCTCCTAGAGGGGAGAAAGTGTAGTCACTTTTCCTCTAGTCACACCTCTAGAGAGTTTAATGAGATTGCTAATTCACTCAAACAGAAGTCCTGCAGATTTGCATGGGAATGCAATGAAAGGTTATGGGATAATAGTGGAGTGAATATACTGGATAAGGCTGTTTATTGGCATGGAAGTTTGCACAGTTTAAAGGGTGTCAAACATTTAATTGGTTACTTGAAGCATGTGTCAAAGATAATCTACTGAAAAGGAGCTGGGGACAGCAGTTATGTAGGGATTTTAAGGATTAGAGAAATTGGAATGCTGGAATGGGAATACTGTGTAAAATCTAGCTGACTACAATAGGAGAAAACATGCCCTTTACTAACACTGTCGGACATAAAGTGATGAAAGGGGCACCAGTAGATTTGAAGAGCTTTATCATTGCTCTTTTCCTTGTGCCAGATCTTAGCAGTGGATATAATGCTGTTCAGTTGGATCAATTAAATGTAATGGGCTTACTTGGGTCCTGGATTAGCAGGATTCAGGTGGCTGCTCTGAATCACCAAAGCAAAAGACAGTTAGGTTATCATAATAAGCAGAAACCGCAAAGCAAGTTCTACAATGGCCAGACCTGTAACAGGTAACATGGGCAGAGTGATGTTATAATGGTGTGACTTATATGGACCTTTGGTATGCCTAATGGGGTTTCCAGAAATAAAATACATAAGAAACCCACTATGCTAAAAAAAAAAAAAAAAAAAAAAAAAAAAAAAAAAAAAAAAAAAAAAAAAAAAAAAAAAAAAAAAAAAAAAAGTCTGTGTAGGCAGAAGCAATCTGAAACACATGAATGAAAGGCTGCATTGGACTGGAGCAATAGGGTATCTCTGCCTATTAACTGATTTCCAGACTTCATTCAGTTTGTAGACCTGGAACCCATTGAATGAATAGAAGTCCAGATCTCCCTGGGGAAGAATTTCATTAAATACACAAAGCTTTACATGTAGCACTTTTTTGCATAGCCTTTTGTTAAGCTGCCAGTTCATTAAGACAAATGCAAATAGTCACACTCTCCAAAGGTTACTGGATATTGGTTCTGAATTGGCACTGTTTCTGTGAGATCCCCAAAATCATTTTGGTCCTCCACTTAAAGTAGAGCTTTATGAAAATCAATTTATTAATAAAGTTTTGGCTGAAATCTAATTCACAATGAGTACCCAAACTGTTATTTCCCTAGGTCTCTATAATTTTGTGTGTGTGTGTGTGTGTGTGTGTGTGTGTGTGTGTGTGTGTGTGTGTAAAACATATGTATTATAAATAATATATATTATATACCACACATTATACATTATACAACATATATATTTATGTATATCTGCAGTTGGTCATAGAACCTTGGTTAAAAATCCCAAGTGTCTTCTCTATAATTCATTCATACATGAAGTCCAAATGTTACACTCTGCTAATGACACCTCTAGTACCATCAGTTCTGTTGTAAAATTGATGGATATACATAGAAGACAGAATTCCCACACTGCTTCCTTGATTTACAGAGTAGGGATATTATGGTTGGATAAACTAACTGAAAAAACTAATGTTTTCTTCATCAAGGAAACAGTGAGCAATCACATTCCTTGAAAGACTTTTACATTTAGTTCCACCATCAAGAACTTGGTGGTTTTAAGATGGTGACTCCTCCTTCATCTCCCATTCACTGTCCTATTTAGGTTGTGCAGAAGACATATGAATCATGGAAATTGACAGTTGACTATAATAAACTTAATCAAGTAGTGACTGTGATGGCAGCTGATGTATTTGTTGTGCTGTCTTTTCCTGAGCAGGTCAACACATTTCTTTGGAAAGACTATGCAGTATTGATTTTGAAAATGCCTCCTTTCTATACCTGTCCATGAAGACCACCAGAAGAAATTTTAATTCAGGTGGTAAGGCCAGTAATATAACATTATAGTTTTATCTCAAGAATGTATTAACTGTCCAACTCTGTGTTTTAACCTATTTCAAATGAATGTTAATTGACTCCCACAAAATGTCACATTGACTCACTACCTTGATGTTGATTAGATAAAGTGATCAAAATAAAGCAACTACTTTGGACTTGTTGGAAGTACAAATATGTACAATATGATGAAAATAAATCCAATTAAATACCAAGGAACTTATACAAGCTCAGTGAAATGTCTAAGCATCTAGTGACAGGAACATGCAGAGATATTGCTTCTTAGGTAAAGGATAAGTAGTTGTACCTGGCCCTTTCCCACCATGACCACCACTATACCAGGGATCCTAAGTTGCCCACCATAAGTACCAACAAATTATTTCATAAAATGTTTAAGAAAAAAACCATAATTCTAAAGAAAATGAGATAAACCCAACAGACAATGATAAATATAGGCCAATCATCTAGATGAACATAGAGGTCATTTTGTCAACAGTAAAAGAACAGCCTCACTTTAGATGCCACCCTATTGGTTTTTAAAATTGCCTTTCAGTAGCTAGAAATGAGTTCAGATGCTGAGTGTTCAAGATTTCAGAATACTGTGTGATCTGAAAAGAAATATCACACAGAATGATTGCCACAGGTACCTGCATTTAGTGGTTTTTTTCACCAAATATGACTAATCTAAAACTTTTATCAACTCCTGACCCATCCTCTTGCATTTCAATCATCGTCTGGGTTTATGATACCAAATCTGTGTCAGGTTATCAGCTTTTACTTTATACTCCACACTCCAAAAATGTTTTTTTCTCCATTTTATTTTAATATGTAGAAGATTTAAATAGTTTAAGTAATAACTTAAAATTAAAAAGTTGAATTTTTAAAGGTCCCATTGCCAATCAGTCTCTTTAATTTCAATCAATTAAGTGCTCTTAAATGGAATCTATTTAGTGCTCTTGAATTGAATATAACCATTTGAGTAATAAATGAGTTCATGTTCTCAAACAAATAAAAAATCCTCAATAAAACATTTGAAATCAGTTCAAAATCATATCTAAATGATTAGTCACTGTGATAAAGTTGGCTTTATTCCAGACATGCAGACATGCAGAGATGTTACAACACACAAACAAATATATATATATATATATATATATATATATATATATTCCAACAAAATATTTTAAGTACAGGAACAGAAAGAATATGACTATTCCAATAGTTACAGAAAAGGCCTTTAAAAAGATCCAACATCCTTGTATCATTAAAAATAAAATCCCTTTGACAAAGATGCCAAAAAGATACACTGGAGAAAAGTCAGCATCTTTATTAAATGGTGCTTGGAAAGCTGGATAGATAGGATGTAAGAGAACAGAACTTGATTCTTCTCTCATTCTGTATACAAACGCTTTGAAAATTAATTGAGAATTTGAATTTTCAAATCTGAAAGTTCTAGAAGAAGCAGTAGATAGGTTCAGGGTCTAGGCTTATGTAAAGATAGTTTTAGTATTGTCTTCCTGGTCTCCCAGTAAAAAGGACTACCAATAAAATGAACCTAAATATATTCAAAGTTTATATTTCAAAACAAACTGCTAGTAAATTGAAGATGCAGCCTAGAGGAAATTTTTTTTTTTTCTGAGTAATACATCTGGCAAAGTATTAGTGTCTAGACTATAGAAGAACTAAACAGACAGGCAAACAAAATGCTAGATAAATACAGAACCACACTGAAAAAGACAAGTTAGAAAGTAAACTATGAATCTGACCACCACTTTCATAAGAAGAAACAGGAATGGCTGTTTTGGTGTTACTAGGATATCTCCTACAACTCTCTAATATTGAATACTTGATCCCAAGTTGCTCGCAGTATGTGGGAGGCTATTAGTAGGTGTGTCCTTTCTGAAGCAAGTGACACTGTGGGCAAGCTTCAAGGTTTCAAAGGCCATATGCCTTTGTCACTTAGTTGTTGTATCTTCATGGTTTGATACCTGAGTTCTTGTCTTTCAGCTCCAGATGCACTGTCTTCTATCACTCTGTCTCTTATCTCTGACGTCATGGACTTTAATTGTATGGAACAGGAAGCCCCAAATAACTGTTTTTCTTAACCTGCCTTGGTCATGGAGTTTTATTACATCAAAAGAAAAGTAACTAAGATAACGAGTAAGAAATATTTTTGAAGTGTAAGTGTTCTTTAGCCATCACAGAAATACACACTAAAATTTCATTGAGTTTTGTCTTACATCAATGAGAATGGCTAAATTTAAGAAAACAATAGATATCACATACTAGCAAAGATGTGGAGAAGGAACTTTCAAACACTGTTGGTGGCAGTATAAACTGAAGGATCCACTATGCAAATAATTATAGAATGTTATTAAATGCTAGAAATATACCTAGTTTTTAAGCTAGTATACCATTCCTGGGCATATATCCACAAGTAACAAGGTCAGACAGAGTCACATGCATATCCATGTTGTTTTCTACTATATTCAAAATAACTAGGATACAGAAATAATCTAGACATTCTTGGACAGATGAATGTATAATAAAAAGTCAGTGCATATACACAATGGATTGTTCTTCAGCTATAAAGAAAGATGAAACTATAGAATGTACAGATAAATTCAGAGAGCTTGAAAACATGCAGAGTAAACTAATCCAAGCCAAGAAGGATAAATGATACATGTTCTCATTTATATGTGAGTGAAAGCATTGGTCTTATTAGTGCATAAATAAAAAAATTCATTAAATCAAATTGAAAATGAACATAGTGTGGGTATGTGAATTACAGCAGAAAACTCAACTTCAAAGATGAACAATTCTTTTGCATACTTTGATCCACACCAAAGAACATCTAAAATGCGTGACCCTGTTTTTAACTTACTAGTATCTCTTTTAAATTACAAGAAAAGGGTGTTTCACTAGATATTATTCCTTACTTCTTTCATGTCCTTTCAAGCTTCCAACATCATTTTTTCCAAGTCTATGCTCTTATCTGCTTCTACATGTCTTCAAACTGATTGTGATGAAGGAATTATGCTAATTAATTCCCTTTAGTTATTCAAAAAAGCAGATAACTTCTGTTTGTATGGAAAGGTGGGAAGGTATGAGTATGTTAGCTTGCTTAGTTCTCATACTGTATTAGGATTGCTCTACACATGCTAGTTTAAAACTCTAATGTATTAACATCTAATAAGTGATATGTTACCACTGAAAAAATATATTTCAAAAATGCTCTTCAGGACTAGAATGATGTCACCAAAGACAAGTGTACCTTTTGTCCTCCTTAATTTATGCACTTGGACATTCTCTCTTATTTGGAAACATGGAAAGAAAAAAAAAAAACCTTTATTCTTCTTCACACCTGTATTTTTAAAGTTTATTTTATGTTTTAAAGTTTATTTCACTCCCTAAACACTCTAAAATGCATTAACTATTTATAAGTATTTTTCTGCTTTGAAAAGAAAGCTTAGATTGTGATGTCTTACTGAGGACATTCAGTAATACTTGAGCTTTTACCAGAGGTTATATTCAATTGTCCTTGCTTTGGCATTTCTTCCTTTTCTATGGAAGATTAAAATTAATGCAATGTTTCTAAGCTTGTATATTTATATCTTTACTCAGATGAGGTGTTCAACCTCATTTACAAAGTAAATTCCCCTTTTGATGAAGGCATAATCCAATTATATGAATAATTTTATAACCAATAATGTCATGTTGTTCATTTTTCGTGTCATATGATTGTACTCTCTTCAAGTTTCATGTTGTTGAGTAAAGTTTTCATTTAAATTTTATCTATCCAAAAGTTCGTATTTATTGAGATGTTATGATATAATGTCATATAGAAGCTGTGGGTTTCCATGTGTTTGGAATCCTTATTATTAAATTATGATATAAGTTAGTCATAAATTACAGTAATAAGGAAGGAAAATTTCAACTTCAATTTATTCATATTTAAAAATAATATTTACACACAGAAGGATTAATAGTCTAGTAAAAACTAAAAGGCACATGAAACTCTGTCTTTATCAATGTTTTAGACCATAGTAAAACCAATGATTCTTCTGGGAAAGAAAGAGATAAATGAAAATTATCATAAGTAATATATTAAATCTTGATGGAGGAGGAGGATACAACATCTGTTCCAATACCACCCAGAGTAATTGGGACCAGGAGGATCCAGGGACACAGGAATCCCACCCTACCAGTGGCTCAGTGTCCTTCCGGTCTGCTCTGATTTACCTTGGGTACAAACTCCATAGCCAGTCCCATAACACCCAGAGGAAACTCCACTCCTAGGCACTTTAACATACCCATCATCACAAAATCCCAGGACCCCAGGATCCCAGGAGCTTTGTCTCACCAGGATCTGAAGATCCCAGAGGCAGCTTGACTCCCAGGAACTCTGAAACACCCAGGATCTAAGGATCACAGTATTCCATAACCAGAGGATCACAGAGACAAGTGGACTCTGATGAGTTCTGACACAACCAGGATCACAGGTAGGATAGACTTCAGTCAGACATAGCGAGGGCAGGTAGCACTAGAGATAATAAAATGGTGGGAGGCAAGCACAAGAACATAAGCAACAGAAACCAAGGTTACTTGGCATCATCAGAACCCAATTCTTCTACCATAGCAAGTCCTAGATACACCATCACACTGGAAAAGCAAGATTCAGATCTAAAATCAGTTCTCATGACAATGATAGAGGACTTTAAAAAGGACAGAAATATGTCCCTTAAATAAATACAGGAGAACACAGGTAAACAGGTAGAAGTCCTTAAAGAAGAAACACAAAAATCCCTTAAAGAATTGCAGGAAAACACAATCAAACAGGTGAAAGAAATGCACAAGACCATCCAGGTTCTAAAAATGGAAATAGAAATAATAAAGAAAATACATCAAGAGACAATTCTGGAGTTAGAAAACCTAGGAAAGAAATCAGGAGTCATAGATGCAAGTATCAGCAAAAGAGTAAAACAGCTAGAAGAGAGAATCTAAGGGGCAGAAGGTACCATTACAAAAAACATTGACACCAGTCAAAGAAAATGCAAAATTCAAAACGCTCCTAACCCAAAACATCCCTGAAATCCAGGACACAATGAGAAGATCAAACCTAAGGGTAATAGGTATAGAAGAGAACAAAGATTCACAAATTAAATGGCCAATAAATATCTTCAACAAAATTATAGAAGAAAACTTAACTAACCAAAAGAAAGAGATGCCTACAAATATGAACATACAAGAAGCCTACAAAACTACAAATAGACTGGACCAGAAAAGAAAATCCTCCCATCACATAATAATCAAAATAACAAGTGGACTAAACATAGAAAGAATATTAAAAGCAGTAAGGGAAAATGGTCAAGTAACATATAAGGGCAGACCTATCAGAATTACACCAGACTTCTCACCAGAGACTATGAAAGCTAGAAGATCCTGGGTAGATGTCATACAGATCCTAAGAGAACATAAATGCCAGCCCAGGGTACTATACCCAGCAAAACCAAGATCTCCTATGACAAAACCATATGTCTACAGTATCTTTCCACAAATCCAACCCTACAAAGGATAATAGATAGAAAAAAACCCCACACAGTAAAGGAAACTACACCCTAGAAAAAGCAAGAAATTAATCTTCAACAAACCCAAAAGAAAATAGCCACAGAAACATAATTCCATGTCTAACAACAAAGAAAGAGGAAGTAATAATCATTTTTCCTTAATATCTATTAATATCAACAAAGTCAATTCCCCAGTAAAAAGACATAGACTAATTGACTGGATATGTGAAAAGGATCCAGCATTTTGCTGTATGCAAGAAATGCACCTTAGTGACAAAGACAAACACTACCTCAGAGTAAAAGATTGAAAAACAATTTTCCAAGCAAATGGTCCCAATTTCTGGTTGGATCTTACATTTGGTGCATTGGCCGGGAACTTCGTGACACCCCAGGACCCCGACGACCCCTTGGAGGAATGGGATCCCCTCTGGAATGTGTGTGTGTCTCAGCCGATGTTCTAAATGTCTGTTTTCGTCTGTTTTCTGGTCTCTGGAATGTGTGTGTGCCGGACGGTGTTCTGGTTTCTGGTTTCTGGTTTTTGGTTTTCTGAAATGAAGGTGTGCTATGGTGCTAGTTTGTTATGTGTCTAATCCTTCATTCTGAAACACAGTGATGCCTGAGTTGCCTGAGTTTGCATGTGCTGTGTC
>LR752043.1:42295-109553 GCA_902729485.2 Mus minutoides
CCTTGCCTCCTACCTGGGTATCTTGCTGATGTTTAAACTAGCCAATCATGTGAAACCGCGCCAATTCCCCAACCCCCCTACCCCATTGTTATAAAAGCTCCTGATTTTCGAGCCACGAGGTCGACCCCCCTGTCCCCTGCGTGGGATACGGGTTGTCCCGGAGCTCCGATTAAAAATCCTCATGCTTTTTGCATCAAGACAGGTCTCGTGATTCGTGGGGTGCACGAACAACCCGTGTTTGAAATAGGGGTATTTCTGGTTGGATCTTACAGTATAGTTATTCTAATATCAAATAAAATTCACTTTCAATCAAAAGTTATCAAAAAGGATAAGGAAGGACATTTCATACTGGTCAAAGGGAAAATCTACCAAGATGAAAGCTCAATTCTGAACATTTATGCTCCAAATGTAACGGTACCCACATTCATAAAAGAAACTTTACTAAAGTTCAAAGCACATATTACAACCCATACAATAGTGGAGACTTCAACACCCTACCCTCAGCAATGGACAAATCATGGAAACAAAAACTAAACAGAGATACAGTGAAACTAACAGAAGTTATGTGCTACATTCACTCTAGTAGTGACCTGCCTGACAGGCTGGAAAGTCTGGTTGTGGTCCTGAGGCAAAAAGTTCAAGGAAACTTAGTCTCCTTGAATTGTGGCATACTGTATAAAGAATGCTCCAATGTCCTTGCTTTAGTTGGCAAACAGATCTGTGTGCTTCCTTTCAGTATTGTTTTGTTAATACCTAAGCAAGATCTAGCTTTGCTTCCTGGCCTTCATCAATGCCCTGGGTGGTCCTTGAGCCAACCCTGGGTTTGGAATTCAGAAAGAATTTCGCCTATTCAATGACATTCAGAATTGCATTTAGTATTGTAAGAGAGATAGTGAGATAAATCAGGCATTACTATCTACTACATAGAGTTAGAAATCTCAGGGCAAGCTTAGCAACCTAAGTTTAGAATTCTTGTTATAGTTACATATGGCAGACTACATTAATTATTAGTAGAAAGTGCCTCCACACTATTCACTTAGAACAAAAACCAAGCCACTCCCATATACAGGAATTTACAATGGTTTAGGAAATAGATTGGGCTGTGGTTTTAGAGTACTGCATTATTATTCATGAGAAGGTTAGCTAGAGTGGAACTCCTTATTTAGAACCATGACTTGGGTGTGAATGCCCTTGCCCTGGGAGTGTTAAGACCTCACACCTGGCTTCTAAAACTATAGCTGACCTTAGATAGAGCTGACTTTGTCTCAGTTCTTTTATTGCCCAGTTCCTACTAGTCTTTGTGTTTACATTTCCTCTGCTTTGTGTAAGAGTCATTAAACACCCTGTGATCTCATTGTACCTTGCTGATGTGTTACCTAACTCCCCTATTTTCTTCTGTATAAAAAGTCTGATGCTCAATTTCACAAATTACATTCAGATCCACACTCCCTTGTGTAGTGTCTGTCATTCACCGAATCCTTGCCCACTTGCTCAAGAGAAGTCGCAGACAAGGGGTCCAGAGGGTCTGCGGCAGTTATGAACTAAATGGATCCAACAGGTATTTATAGATCATTTAATCCTAAAGGAAAAGAATATAACTTCTTCTCAGGACCTCATTAAACATTCTCCAAAATTGACCATATAATTGGCCACAAAATAGGTATTAACAGATACAAGAAGATTTAAATAGTTCCATGCACCTTATCAGATCACTATAGACTAATGCTGGTCTTAAACTCAACAAAAACAACAGAATACACACATACACATGGAAGCTTAACAATGCTCTACTCACTGATAACTTGGTAAAGAAAGAAAGAAAGGAAGAAAGAAAGGAAGAAAAAAGAAAGAAAGAAAGAAAGAAAGAAAGAAAGAAAGAAAGAAAGAAGTTAAAGACTTTTTAGAATTCAATGAAAATGAAGACACATCATACCAAAACTTATGGGACACAATGAAAGCAGAGGTAAGAGGAAAACTCATAGCTCTATGTGCCTCCAAAAAGAAACTGGAGAGAGCTTACACTAATAGCTTGACATCACATCTGAGAGCTCTAGAACAGAAAGAAGCAAATATACCCAGGAGGCGTAGACAGCAGGGAATAATCAAACTCAGTGCTGAAATCAACCAAATAGAAACAAAAAGAACTATAAAATAATCAACAAAACCAGGACATGGTTCTTTAAGAAAATCAACAAAATAGATAAACTATTAGCCAGACTCACAAGAAGGCCCAGGGACAGTATCCAAATTAATAAAATCAGAAATTAAAAGGGAGACATAACAACAGAAACCATGGAAATTCAAAAAAAATAATCAGATCCTTCTACAAAAGCTTATACTCAACAAAATTGGAAAATCTGGATGAAATGAAACAATTTTCTAGACACATATCAGGTGCCAAAGTTAAAACAGAATTAGATAAGCCATCTAAACAGGCCCATAACCCCTAAAGCAATAGAAGTAGTCATTAATAGTCTCCCAACCAAAAAATGCCCAGGACCAGATGGGTTTAGGGGAGAATTCTATCAGACCTTCAAAGAAGACCTAATAACAATACGCTTCAAACTCTTCTACAAAAATGAAACAGAAGGAACACTACCCAATTCATTCTATGAACCCACAATTAGATTTATAACTAAACCACAAAAGGCCAAATAAAAAGAACTTCAGACCAATTTCCCTTATGAATAATGATGCAAAAATATTCAAGAAAATTCTTGCCAACCAAATCCAAGAAGACATCAAAACGATCATTCACCACAATCAAGTAGGCTTCATCCCAGTGATGCAGGGATGGATCACTATACAGAAGTCCATCAATGCAATATGCTACATAAACAAACTCAAAGAACAAAAAACACATGTTCATTTCATTAGATACTGAAAAAATTATTTGATAAAATTCACCATCTCTTCCTGTTAAAAGACTTCGAAATATCAAGAATTCAAGGCCCCTACATAAACACAGTAAAAGGAATATACAGCAAGCCAGTAGGCAACATCAAACTAAATGGAGAGAAACTTGAAGCAATCCCACTAAAATCTGGGACTAGACAAGCCTGCTTACTCTCTCCCTATCTATTAAATATAGTACTTGAATTTCTAGCCAAAGCAATTAGACAACAAAAGGAGGTCAAAGAGATAAAAAGTGGAAAGGAAGAACTCAAATTATCACTATTTGCAGACAATACACTCCACCAGAGAACTCCTAAAGCTGATAATTAACTTTAGCAAATTGGCTGCATATAAAATTAACTCAAACAAATCAGTAGCCTTCTTCTACTCAAGGGATAAACAGACTGAGAAAGAAAGAAGGAAAACAACATCCTTCACAATAGTCACAAATAACATTGTATACCTTTGTGTGACTCTAACCAACAAGTGAAAGGTTTGAATGACAAAAACTTCAAGCCTCTGAAGAAAGAAATCGAGAAAGATCTCAGAAGATGTAAATATCTGATATGCTCATGCATTGGCAGGATCAATATAGCAAAAATGGCCATCTTGTAGAGAGCAATCTAGAGATTCAATGCCATCCCCATCAAAATTCCAAATCAATTCTTCATAGAGTTAAAAAAAAGCAATTTGCAAATTGATTTGAAAAAAAAAAAAAAAAAAAAGCCCAGGATAGCAAAAAGAATTCTCAGAAATAAAAGATCTTCTGGGGAATCACCATGCCTTGATATCTGTACTACAGAGTGATAGTAATAAAAACTGCAGGGTATTGGTACAGAGACAGGTAGGAAGATCAATGGACTAGAGTTGAAGACCCAGAAATGAACCCACACACCTATGGTCACTTGATCTTTGACAAAGGACCTAAAACCATCCAGTAGAAAAAAAAAAAGACAGCTTATTTAACAAATTGTGTATTTCAACTGGAGGTCAGCATGTACAAAAATTCAAATCCACCCATTCTTATCTCCTTGTACAAAGCTCAAGTCCAAGTGG
Organism: Mus minutoides; assembly: GCA_902729485.2. Lineage (NCBI taxonomy): Eukaryota > Metazoa > Chordata > Mammalia > Rodentia > Muridae > Mus > Mus minutoides. Next base: position 46,247 of record LR752043.1, read on the forward strand.
ATCAATGACTTACACATAAAACCAGATACACTGAAACTTAAAGAGGAGAAAATGTAGAGGAGTCATGAACACATGGGCACAGGGGACAATTCCTAAACAAAACACAATGGCTTATGCTCTAAGATTAAAAAATTGACAAATGGGACCTCATAAAATTGCAAAGCTTCTGTAAAGCAAAGGACTCTGTCAATATTACAAAATGGCAAATAACACATTGGGAAAAGATCTTTACCAATCCTACATCTGATAGATGGTGAATATCCAATATCTACAAAGAACTCAAGAAGTTAAACTCCTGAGAACCAAATAACCCTATTTAAAAATGGGGTACATAGCTAAAAAGAGACATCTCAACTGAGGAAACTCGAATGAGCAAGAAGCTCCTAAAGAAATGTTCAACATCCTTGGGCATCAGGGAAACGCAAATCTAAATGACCCTGAGATTCCACCTCACACCAGTCAAAATAGGTAAAATAAAAAACTCAGGTGACAGCAGATGCTGTTGAGGATGTGGAGAAATAGGAAAATTCCTCCATTGCTGGTGGAATTTCAAGCTGGTATCACCACTCTGAAAATCAGTTTGGTGGTTCCACAGAAAATTGGAACTTAGAACCCAGACATACCAATCCTAGTCATAGACCCAGAAAATGCTCCAACATGCAATAAGGACCCATGCCCCAATATGTTTATAGCTGCCTCATTTATAATAGTCAGAAGTTGGAAAGAACCTAGATGTCCTTCAACAGAGGAATGGATGCAGAAAATGTGGTACATTACATAATGGAGTCCTATTCAGCTATTAAAAACAGTGAATTGATGAAATTCTTAAGCAAATGAATGTAACTAGAAAATAACATTCTAGCCGAGCAGTGGTGGCACACACCTTTAATCCCAGCACTTGGGAGGCAAAGGCAGGTGGATTTCTGAGTTCTAGGCCAGCCTGGTCTTCAGAGTGAGTTCCAGGACAGCCAGGGCTACTCAGGGAATCCCTGTCTAGCTGTGCATCTTTGCTCATGCTCCCATTTGCTACTGAGGAAGCCTCTCTGATGACAACTGAACAAGGTCCCAATCTATGAGTGTAGTAGAATATCATTAGGAAACATTTTATTGATTTCTTTACAGTAGTGTTTGGTTTTACTCTAGGTCTCTGGTCTATCCAGTACCTAGTTCTTGGGTCTCTGGATTGTGGCTTGGCTAGGATTTATTTAACAGCTAATATATAGATACTTATGACTATATACTGTATTTGTATTTCAGAATCTGAGTTATCAAACTCAAAGTGATTTTTTTCTAGTTACATCTATTTGTCTGCAAATTTTGTTATGTTACCTTTAACAGATGAATAGTATTACATTGTACACATGTACTACATTTTCTTTATCCATTCTTCTGTTGAGAGACATTTAAGCTTTTTCCAGTTTCTTATTATTATGAATATAGCAGCAAAAAAACATGATTGACCAAATGTCTCTGTGGTAGGTGGGATGAAGCAACCTTTAGTTTTATGTTCAAGAGTGGTATATCTAGATTTTTATGTAGATCCATTTCCATCTTTCTAAAAATTTGGCCATACCAATTTCCATAGTAGATATACAATTTTTCATTCCCTTTAGCAATGGGTGGATATTCTCATATGCTTGCCAGCAGAGACTGTCAATTATATTTTTCATCATAGCCATTGTGTCAACTGTAAGAATAAATCTCAAAGTATTTTTGATTTACACTTCACTAATGGCTAAGGATATTGAATATTTTTAAGTGTTTCTCAGCCATTTGAGTTTCATCTATTAAAAGTTCTATTTAGATCTGTACCTTTGTTTTAAACTTATATTTTATTTTTGAAATAAAGTTACTTCAGTTCTTCCTATATTTTGGGTATTCGTCTTCGGTTGCCTGTGAAGTTCATAAGAATTTTTTCTCATTCTGTATACTGCTGCTTTGTCTAAATTATCATGTCTTTTGCCTTATAGAAGCATCACAAAGTTCATTTACCATAATGACGTAGGCTTCACCCAGAGTTGTAGGTATGTTTTAATACATGAAAATCAACAAATGTAATGCATTATATAAACAAACTGAATGAAAAATCCAACATGATAATCTCATTAGATACAGCAAATTCTTTTCAGAAAATCCAACAAAGCTTCATGATAAAAGTCCTGGAGAGATTAGGGATACAAGGCTATAACTATAGCATATACTATATATGATACACTATATGATAACTTAATAAATACAGTCTACAGAAAGTCCATAGCTGACATTAACTTAAATGGAGAAAAATTCGATGCAATTCCATTAAAATCAGGAACAAGACAAGGCTGTCAACTCTCTTCGTACATATTCAGTATAAATAGTTCATAGTCTTAAGTAGAGAAATAGGCAACTGAAATATATCAACAGGATACAAAATGGACAGAGAGATGTCAAAACATCTTTATTTGCAGGTGATATGATAGTATAGTGTGAACAATTGACCACAAAATTCTACCATGAAACTCATGCAGCTGACCAAGTGTTTCAACAAAGTAACTGAATACTAAATTAAATCACAAAAATCAGTATCCCTCCCATATACAAACAATAGAGTGGCTAAGAAGAAAACAGGAAAGGCATACATTTTACAATAGCCTCAAATATTAAAAACTATCTTGTGTTAATTCTAAGTAAGCAATGGAAAGACTTGTATGATAAAAATAAACTTTAAGACATTTAAGAAAGATATTGAAGAAAATATAAGAAGGTGGAAGGTTTTCCATGGTCACAGAGCAGGAGATTAACACAGTAAAAGTTGCTCAAGATCTTACCAAGGCATTTTATAGATTCAATGCACTCCTCATCAAAATTTTAACAGAATTCTTCAAAGATCATGGATGTATAAACCTCAACTTTATATGGAAGCACAAAGCTCCCAAATTGCTGAAACCATCTTGAACAATAAAAGAACTGTGGTAGGTCTCATCATTATGATCCTAAGCGGTACTACCAAGCTATACTAATAAAACATCATGTTATTATAATAATAAGATAGGGTGATCAATGGAATCATAGATACACACACACACACACACACACACACACACACACACACACACACACACACTTATAGATACCTGATTTTTTTTTTTACAAAGAAGCCACAAATTAATACTGAAAAGCAGAAAACCTCTTCAACAACTGGAGCTATTCAAACTTGGTATGTACATATAGAAGAATGCAAATGTATCCATATCTATAACTGTAGACCAAACTCAACTCCAAATGAATCAAAGACTTTGACATAAAAGCAGGTACATTGAATCTGATGGAAGAAAAAAATCAGTGAAAGAAGACGACTTTCTGAATAGAACACTGATATCATATGCTTAAAACACTATGCTTAGAAATAGGTGGGACCACACCATACTGTAAATTTTCTATAATACATCCATTTTATAAAGGCCCTATTTGTACAGTGATGAAGTGGAATGAGCCTCCATGACCACAACTTGACATCATAACTAAAATATTGCACATTTACACAGTGAAACATTCTTTGGTTGTAAAAGAAAAATCATTTGATGAAATTTCTAGAAATCTAATGAATCTGGAAAATATAATTGAGGTCCAGAAAGATAAATGCTGTAGATGCTATTTATGATTCTTTATATTAGTGTAATTAAAGTTGTATTCATGGAAAGCCAAGAAAGGCCTAAAAAGAACATTAGAGAGAGGGAACTGGGCTCTTGTCTAGCACTTGAAAATGAAAGTGGAGAGACTATATTAAGAGGTATATTAAGGTTGAAAGATGTAATTAATGAGAAAACAAGTTAATTGAGTATAGGACATGGAGGAGTAAGGGAGGTAACCCAAACTAAAGATATATGAAAAAAAAATGTGAAAACCTACTATTTTTAGATCTATTAAAATGCCCAATACAGCTATCTCCTGAGAGGCTCTATCAGTGACTGACAAATACAGAGGTGGATGCTCTCAGCCAACCATTGGACTGAGTCCAATGGAGGAGATAGAGAGAGGACCCAAGGAGCTGAGGGGGGTTTTAGCCCAATAGGAGGAACAGCAATATGAACCAACCACTACCTCCCAGAGCTCCTAGGTACTAAATCACCAACAAAAGAGTACATATGGTGGGACTCATGGCTCCAGCTGCATATGTAGCAGAGGATGGCCTAGTCTGACATCAATGGAAGGAGAGGCCTTTGGTCCTGTGAAAGCTCTAGGTCCCAGTGTAGGGGAATGCTAGGGCCAGGAATTAGGAGTGGATGGGTTGGAGAACAGGAGGAGAGGGAGTTTTCAGAGGGGAAACCAGGAATAGGTATAACATTTGAGATATAAATAAAGAAAATATCTAATAAAATTACAGTTAAGAGCTAAGCATGGTTAAGAGAACTGTTTTTATTTTCAGGAGACTAGAATTTAATTTTCAACAACAACAACATGATGTTTAACAATAGTCAAAACTCAAGTACTACAGAATGTTATGCCCTTTCCTATGACTATACCATGTTTGTGGTATACACATACATACATGTAGAAGAAACCACCATATATACATATTTTTTTTAAATGAATAAAATAAAATTTTCAAAATAGTTTGAAATGAAGGTACCCTTAATGAATAAATATTGCTCTTTTCTGAAGCTATAGATTTTAAAAATAAAAGTCTAAGAACTGGTGTGTTATTGACCATTAATACAGAGGCCCTAGAAAACAATACAGGATATTTCCATTATGATCATGGTATGTAGAGAAATCAAGCTGTAATTGATATGTGTTCTTCTTCCCTACTGACTAGCCTTCATAGGGCCAGAAGATGCTATGCAAACTTCTGAAATCATCTTAACTCAGCTTTAATCATGGTGAGTGACAGCAATGACCCAGCAGAAAGAAATGCCTCTTTAGTGCAATAGTGAATCAACTATCTTCTGATTGAATACTGAGGATGAAACTAGTGTCTAGTTCTGTTAATTTGGTCATGTAATCGTGTCTGGGCCAGTTATAGGCTCTATGAAGCAACCTATTACTTCTATTTTTGAGAAATGGTTATGTGGTCAAACTGCCTTTTAAATACTGATGTTCATCAGTATCGATTAGTGCTATACCCAGTCTTCCTAGCAGAAGTTCTTACTGCAGCAGGTGATAGTTGTAGGAAAGACAAAAACAAAACAAAACAAAACAAAACAAAACAAAACAAAAAACAAACACAAACAGTAACTGCCAGAGCGCTTAGAATAAATGATGGCTCACCCCTTGTAAAGGTTAGGGAATACTGTAAAAGAATGAGTGGGTAGAATGTGAGAACCAGAAGACAGGGACATGTGCAACAAAAAGGCATCTCTGCACAGCAGATGGCAGTTGTGTTTGGGAAATGATTGCATCTTTGAATGAATATATGAACAACTCTCATTCATGGGAAAATAACAAAGAAGCTAATCTGTACTAAGAAAAAATACACTATGCACCTTGTTAAAGGCAAAAGAACTTTTTAACACAGTTTGTCTACATTTCATCTTGGATTAGAAAAATGTCCTTAAGGCCCTTAAGCACTTGCAAATGAAAATTCATCTTCCTCCAGGGGAGACTCACAGGGGAACAGACTACTCTTAAGGGTAGGCTGCATGCCCTGCCGTAGATGACAACACACAATGAACTCAAAGGCATCTTTGGAGGTTCATTTTCTCATAATGTCAGGGCTCTTTTTTGGGGGGGGGACTTACTAATATTTTATTTTATTTATATATTTTATTGTCTCTACACTACAAATCCTTTGCATATATATCATGTCATTAGATTAGTGTTTTTATAGTATTCTCGAATGAGTGAACTAGTGGGCCTTTATTTTTTTATGCCTTCTCTTATTCTCTTTTCTTGTATAATTCCAATATGTTACTTTGTTTTATCTTATTTCATCTTATTTTATTTTACTCCACAGAAGGCTGCTTTGTTTTCTAGAGAGAGAAAGAAAGTAGTGCATTTTTTTTAATGCTAGGAGAAGTGGGGAGGATGTGGGAAGAATGAAAGGAAGTGAAACAATATTCAGAATCCATTACTTGAGAAAACATATTTTCAATAAGAAGGAAAAAAGAAAACAGCAGGTTAAGGAGAGCTATAGCATAAGGAAATGAAATTGGCTAAAATTCATCATACAAATATGTGAAACTGTCAAAGAAAAAGATAAATATTATGTACAGCTGGCACTCTCTATTGTTGGTTTCCATGTCTATGATTTCAGCAACTGTAAAATAAAATATTTGAGAAAATATTAGAACTTATAATAAATGATACTCGGGCCCAAATTTAATACGTACATAATATAGTTGATTTGATGGATACAGATATATTATTAATTTAAATCAATTATATGTCATAGGAACATATATTTCAACATATAAACATCTTTGTGGACAAAAATAAACAAATATAGAAGAATACCATGAAAAATCCAGAGCCATCTCAACCAAAAAGTGTTAGCAGGTGTCTACTTTAGAGTTTAGATGCATAATAAATGGATTTCAGAAAGTCCAATAAATTGAGCTGCTTTCAATTCTGTGATTCCTAGCAAAATGAAGTGATTTTATGTTTATAGTGCATTAATGATTTTTTTTTTTACTTTAGTATGTGAACACTGTATGTCATTAATTTCCTGTAGTTTTCTTTTTTTTATTTTTTATTGGTTATTTTATTTATTTTCATTTCAAATGTTACACTTTTTTTCTGTTTATCCCCCAGAAAACCATATTCCATCCTCCTCCCTCTGCTTCTATGAGGGTGTTCCCAGACTCACCATTCACTCCTGCCTCTCCACCATGGCATTCCCCTACACCGGGACATCGAGCCTTCACAGAACCAAGGGCCTGTTCTCTCATTGATGCCTGACAAGGCCATGCTCTGCTACATATGTGAGCCATGGGTCCATCCATGTGTACTTTTTGGTTGGTAGTTTAGTCCCTGGGAGCACTGAGGGGTCTGGTTGATTGATATTGTTGTTCTTCCTATGGAGTTGCAAACCCCTTCAACTCCTTCAGTACTTTCTCTAACTTCTCCATTGGGGACCCTTTGTTCAGTCCAATGGTTGCCTGCAAGCCACATCTGTATTTGTCAGGCTCTGGTAGAGCCTCTCAGGAGACAGCTATATCAGGCTCCTGTCAGCATGCACTTCTTGGCATCCACAATAGTGTCTGGGTTTGATGACTGTATATGGGATGGATCCCCAGGTGGAACAGTCTCTCAATGGCCTTTCCTTCAGACTCTGCTCCACACTTTGTCTTTGTAATTGTTCCAGTGAGTATTTTCTTCCCTCTTCTAAGAAGGATCAAATCATCCACAATTTGGTCTTTCTTCCTTCTTGAATTTTATTCATGGGAAAAGTAAAAATTGTGGCTAATGCTATAGTCACTAAAGTACAGAGTGTACTTTTTTAGTCAGGAAAGAAGAGTTCTGCCATATAACCTTTTATAATACCACTCCCAATTTTCTGGTCAGACATGTTAAATGAAACACCTTTGAAATATATTTTTATTTGAAAGAGAATTACAATGCTTTATTTTCCTCATTCCAATCCCTCTTATATACCTTCCCTCAAATTCTTATGTCTTATACACATTCACCCCCCCCCCACAGTCACACCCACACACCCACACACACAGTCATACCCCCACACACATTCACACATGAGGGATAGAGGAAGGGAGAGAGAGGGAGAAAGAAAGAGAGAGAAAGAGAAAGAGAAGAAAAGTCTATTGATTTTGCCAGTATTTTGGTCTTGTCTTTGCAACTATTTCTAATAAAGACTGTTTCATAGAAGACTTCCTGGTATTCTGACTTTGCTAATTTTTCTGTCCTCTCTTCTGCAATGTTCCTTGAGTCACAGATGCAGAGGCGTGGTATACATCCATCACTTAGTATGAGGCTTCTCATGATCTTTAGATATCTGCTTTATGTCCACTGTGATTCACAAGAATCCATTTGCTCTAAAGAGAACCTTTTAAAATGAGAAGTAGTAGCTACACTTATGATCATAAACATAAAAATTTGAATCTAGTAAAGAATTATGTGGGTCTAGCAAAGTGTCTGTAGCAAATTCTTCACTGAGGTATATGCCCTAGCTAGCCTAGGTGTCCAGGACTAGGTGTCCAGGACTAGGCGCTAGTTCTCTCCAGTTGAGTGGTGCTTGAAGTCCTGTTTGACTGCTATTGATTGTCACTGACATGTGACACTTACTATACTTTTATGCACACCTGTCATGCTGATAATTGTTGTGCATGGGTTGGATAATTTAATTGCTTTCCTGCCTTGGCAGCTTGCATAGTGTTTTTCTGGAGCTAGAAAAGATAGACTATCAGGTCATATTCAGCTTCAACCATCTGAGTTATGTGTCTAAGTTTTCAATGACACCTTTTTATTGTATCTTATCATACTACCTAGTGCTATGTCTGGCACTGATGTTCTTTGAAATGTTTCAGAGCTATTGTTGAAAAAGGTAACTTCAGAGATGATCTCTTATGGCCAGGGAAATTCCACAGAATACAAATGCTACATCTTCATGGCCAGCTAATTGGTGATTGTCAGGAACTTCTAGGGAAACACAAACTTTAAGGAATGTATAGCAATGCTACAACTATATAGTAAATGAGACATAAGAATAAAATGTATTTCCAGGGATAGAAAGTCAAATAATATAAAATCAATTCATGGGAAAGATATAATAATTCCAAAAGTACATGAAGCAAAAGATTAAAATCATATTACACAAAACTTGATAGTGGTAATGGAAAAAGACTATTAGTTATAAGCTAGATAATTAATATTCTTTATTGTGTAACTGATAATAAGGAAAGGGCTTTAAGGAACATCTTCAAATGTACATTATTGACAATTTTAGGACATGGTAAGTGACTAAACACAATTTCTTTTCAGTTTGATAAGACAAACCAACCACATATTTGTTACATCATAGAAAGTCAATATATTTAAAGTTGAAATTATTAAACACCTATTATCCAGCCAAAAAGACCTAAGTAGTAATTAATTTAAAAGTGGATACCTAGACATCCCTAAATATTTATAGATAAAGCAAATATACTTCAAAGAAATATCAATAATACCATTTTGAAAGTTATTCCAGGTAATGTTCTAACATCATCTGTAGATATAGCAATAAATTTAATCTTGCCATTAGAATAAAATATTTTCAGTTGATCATTTAAGTAGTTAAGATATAAAATTTTGAGTAAATTCATTTCAAGTTTAATGTTGTGTAATAATGGATATAATGAAAACAAATAAATAAAATACAAAATATAAAAAAAAAAAAAAAAACAAGTGTACTGCAACAGCACTAATCCACTTAACACACACTTATAACTGCCAGGAGAGCAGAAATCACCACTGAGTATTGCTTCTATCAGATTAAGCTATGGTTATATATGTACAGTATTTTTTAATTGCTGATTGATATGGAAGAGTCCAATCAAAGTGGCCAGTACCATCCTTGTGCAGCTGTTCACTGGACAAACTAGGAGAAGCAAGAGAGGAAAGAATGTTATTCCATGATTTTTGCTTCACTTCTGGACTCCAGGTTCTGTCCTGAGTTCTGTAAGTGATAAATTATAAACTGGGGGTGTAAGATAAAATAAACTTTTTCTTCCCAAGTTGCTTTTGGTTATGTTTTTTTTTTTTCAGCAATAGAAAACAAACTAGAATAGATACCTTGAAAATATTACAAAGCTGAACTCCCTTTTGGGGCCTCAGTGGGAGAGTATTTTCCTAGTCCCATTGTGCCTTGATGTATCATGGTGGGGTTCCTCTCAAGGGGGGGGTGTTCCCCTTCTCTGATGAAAAGGGAAGGTGTAATAAGGGAAGGAATTTGCAAAGGTAAGACTGCAGGGAGAAAAGGGGGCCACAATCACAATGTAAAGTGAATTAATTAATTAATTAATTAATGAAAGAAATAAGGAGGAAGCAAAAAATGTTCAATTGTCGCATTTAATTTTGGTTCTTCTCTAGTTCATTTAAATACAAAGACTCCAATCCTCAAAAAAGATGGGGTGGAAGAAATAAAATTATAAAAAGCTGATGAATTTATTAGCAAGCAGTTGCAGTCAGTGAACAGGGAACAAAAGAGAAATAAAAATTGCTAATAAAAATATTAAAGGGTAGAGGCTAGCAATACCAACATTCCAGAAGAATTCACAGTAGTGAAATGGAAAGTCTTAGAACTGAAATATGAACAGGTGAAAACAACCTATTAAACAACAACAACAAACAACACCAAAACCTGGACATGGTTGATAATAATGAGAAGAGGCAGAATTTAAAATAATCAGGAAATGTTTGTGAATGACAGATTTGTCCAGTAGAGTAGCAATAACTTGTAACTGTTCTGCTCCTACCCACAGTTAGGTAGGACCTGTGAATGTTTCAATTATATGACAACATTATAGAGGATTTTTGAATATCATTAAGGTCTCTTGAATCTGTTTCTTGAGAGGAAGGTATTATTGGATGGTACTAATTAAGTGATACCTGTAAATAGTATCAGGACTTCATCAAAGATTTGGATAAATTGAGATTATGTTTGTTGCCGGTACTCAAGAAGCAAGCTCTTGTCAACTCAGTGGTACATCAGGAAATGAATTCTGCCAACAATGCAGGGTATAGAGATATGGCTGCTTGCCACATCAGTCTCCTGCTTTAGAATACATTATCACTGACATTTGGATTCCAGCTTGTACAATTTTGAGCTGAGAACCCAGCCACCCATGGAAACCATGCAACAACAGATTGGTGTTGTTGTAAGCTATAAAATTGTATAATGTGTCACAATGGCAGACAATAAAGCAACAGGTTCAGGCAGCATTTTCCAAATGTAAAGTACTTGGAAATATGCCTAGGAACACCAGTAAAATTCAAATTTTATTTCTAAATTTTTGTATGATTTGCACATGTACTGTGCCTTTTAATAGACATTTTGGCTTATCTTAACTGTTTTTGTTACATTATTTTGTTGATAAAATAGTCAACATTAGAAATTATTAGTGATTTGGGGAGAGAAGAGTGAAATATATCATTTAAAATTCTATTATGAGCATTTCAGATACACATTTTTACTAGAGTGTGACATAAGTTATGGTCATGCAAGAAAAGTGTCTCAAAATTAAGGTACAAGCTTTTCGATTGGCACATTGATGGGTATGCAATAAAATTTTTTTTTAAAAAATTAATTTATTTTTAATTTATTTTTTACACTCCATATTCCATTCTCCATCCCCATCCACTCTCCAACTGCTAAACATTCCACATCTCCTCCCCACCCACACCATCTACACATGGATGCCCCACCTCCCACACCACCTCATCTCTAAACTCCCTGGGGCCTCAAGTCTCTTGAGGGTTAGGTGCATCATCTTTGAATGAACACAGACACAGAAGTCCTCTAGTGTATGTGTATTGGGGGCATCCTATCAGCTGGTGTATGCTGTCTGTTTGGTGGTTCAGTGTTTGAAAGATCTCAGGGGTCCAGATTAATTGAGACTGCTAGTCCTCCTACAGGATAAACCTTTTGTTGGCTTCTTTTAGCCTTCCCTAATTTAACAGCAGGAGTCAGCTGCTTCTGTTCATTGGTTTGGTGCAAATATCTGCATATGATATCTTCAGATGCTTGTTGGGTCTTTCGGAGGGTAGTCACGATAGATCCCTTTTTGTGAGTTGTCCATAGCCTCAGGAATAGTGTCAGGCCTTGGGACCTCTCCTTGATATGGATCCCACTTTAGGCCTGTTGCTAGACCTTCTTTTCCTCAGGCATCTCTCCATTTCCATCCCTGTATTTCTTTCAGAAAGGAACAACTATGGGTCAGAGATGTGTCTGTGGGATGGCAACTCCATCCCTCACTTGATGTGCTGTCTTCCTGCTGGAGGTGGGCTCTATATGTTCCCTCTCCCTACTGTTGAAAGTTACAAGTGAAAGACCTATATGACAAGAAAGAAATAGCAGAAGATCTCAGAAAATGGAGAGATCTCCCATCCCCATGGATCGGCAGAATTAACATATTAAAAATGGCCTTCCTAACAAAGGCAATGTATAGATTCAATGAGATCCCTATCAAAATCCCAGCAGAATTCTTCAAAGACATGGAAAGAACAATTCTCAAATTCATCTGGAAAGGTAAAAAACCCAGAATAGCGAAAATATTTGTTAACAAAAAGAAGAAGAAGAAGAAGAAGAAGAAGAAGAAGAAGAAGAAGAAGAAGAAGGAGAAGGAGAAGGAGAAGGAGAAGGAGAAGGAGAAAGAGAAGGAGAAGGAGAAGGAGAAGGAGAAGGAGAAGGAGAAGGAGAAGGAGAAGGAGAAGGAGAAGGAGAAGGAGAAGAAGAGGAAGGAGAGGAAGAGGAAGAAGAAGAGGAAGAAGAAGAAGGAGAGGAAGAAGAAAAAGAAGGAGAGGAAGAGGAAGAAGAAGAGGAAGAAGAAGAGGAAGAAGAAGAGGAAGAAGAAGAAGAAGAACAGCTAGGGGAATTACCATCCCTGACCTCAAGCTTTACTACAGAGCAATAGTGATAAAAACTACATAGTATTGGTACAGATACAGACATGTTGATCAAAGGAATAGAATTGAAAACCCAGAATTAAAAAAAAAACCCACACACTTACAGACAGTTGATTTTTGACAAAGACACCAAAAATATACAGTAGAAAACAGAAAGCATCTTCAATAAATGGTGCTGGTCTAACTCTAACTAGATGTCTGTATGTAGAAGAATGAAAATAGACCCATATTTGTCACCATGTACAAAGCTCAAGTCCAAGTGGATCAAGGACCTCAACATCATACCAGATACACTGAATCTAACAGAAGAGAAAGTGGGAAAGAGCCTTGAACTCATTGGCACAGGGGAAAATGTCCTAAATAGAACTCTGATGGCTCATACTCAAGGATCAACAATTGATAAATGGGACCTCATGCAACTGAAAGCTTCTGTAAGGCAAATGACATAGTCAATAATGCAATTCTTCAACCAGATTGGGGAAAAAATCTTCACTAACCCCACATCCTATAGACAACTAATATCAAAAATATATAAAGAACTCAAGAAGTTAATCAACAAAAAACCAAACAACACAATCAAAAAATGGGGTATAGAACTAAACCAAGAATTCATAACTGAGCAATCTCGAATGGCTGAGAATCACCTAAAGAAATGTTCAAAGTTCTTAGTGATCAGAGAAATGCAAATCAAAACAACCCTGAGATTCCACCTTACACCAATCAGAATGGCTAAGATCAAAACCTCAGGTTTATAATTATAAAATTTATAATTAATAACAGCTTAAAATATCCCTGTGCATATAATAAACTCATACCAAGTTTGAAAATTAGTCTTCTGAAACCTTACTTATTTTTATTATAATCTTTTATTTAGTTGGTATGTACATTTTTGAAGAGTGCCACATTTCTCTCACTGTGGTCTAGACTGCCTTGGTACCTCAGAATGTAACCCATGAATTTGGAAATTTTATGCAATCCTCTTGCATCAGTTCTTTGAATCCTGGACTTACATACATGAGCTACAAATCATGGTCTAGTCATATAATCCCAACTGAAAGTTTTATTAATAAATATCCATTGGTTTCTGGTACATAAACACTGGCTATGCCTTGCTATTTCAATCTGATTCATACTTGTTCATATATTTAAGGAGTTAATTTTCAACTTTTTCACATATACCTCCTTAGCAGACCTCTTAACATATTAAAGACATGTTGATTATGGAAAAAAAAATTCAAGTTGAACTCAGGTTTTCCTGGTGACTACAGAGGAAATTATAGGGCAGCTAAAACCCTCCTTCATTTCCTTAACACAATTGCCTTATTTATTGGTTCGCCTACAGTATTAATTACCTCAGCTTTCATTTATGCCAGAACTGTATTGATCTAATCTTCACTTCTCTCTCAGGACTCCTGAACTCATTCTGGATTCTGTCAAGCCATCCTCACTCTGTGTAATTGGTCCCTGTGTGGTTGTAGGTGAGTAAACCCGCGGCAGGGTGTTCCCTGTGTTCTTGTTCTTCTTCGGAGATCTGTACTCATGTAAGCCTTTCTTGTGTTTTGTCACTTTCATGCCGTGGGAAATAAAAATTATTTTTCCATTCAGTTTTGGAAAGAAATACATGTTTCAAAATGATAAAATAAAACAGACAGCTGTTTTATGTCTGTTGTTATCCATTTATAGAGAAGGGAAAACTCCAAGATAATAAACATGTTATGCATATTGGAAATGGACAAAATGCAAATTACAAAAAATATAAACATATGTAAAATATAATCCACATGAATGTATGTGTATAGTCAGTGAACAATATTTACTTGATGGAATACATTATAATGTAACCTCAAATCAGCTTATACTTTGGGCAGATGAATTCTCTCATGGATCAAAATCTCAACTCACAAGCTGGGTCACTTTATTTTTTTTAAAGAAGTTAATAAAGCTGAATGCTAGAAATAAATAACATACTTTTATTAAATCACTGAAGCAGGGTCTTCCACAAGGTCCTGCAGTTGATGTTCCTCAGGCTCAGACATGCTAGAAAGACATCATCTAATTCGACATCATAACTTTGTTCCCTGAAATGATAACTTGCTGTACTTACAGACCATATATTAATGATCTGAATGTTATATCCTTGATTGCGTCCAACATATTTAATTCCCCAAAAAATTTAAATACAGATTCCAAAGACCTGTTTACACTTGTCTGATAACTTGAAATATCTCAGTTAGAGGTTTTCATGGTTTGGCTTGGTGTGAAGTTGGTGCAAAAATGCTTATCCTTGCCTGGGAATGTGTGTGCATTTCTTTGTGGAGGAAGTACTGTTCAAATAGTTGTAATTTGCTTCTGCCTGCTGGAGACCACTGATCCAGTGGTAAATGATTCATTTCATTTCACTTTCATTTTTATTATTTCTTGAAATATTTTTCCAAAATAGTGCCCTTTAATAGAGTTTCCTTGTAGATTTTGAAATCTATTAAAATTACTGTTATAGAACAATTGATAATATCCCATAATGAGGACCGTAGTATTCTTAAGATATTTGGATGGCATCTGACCATCATTACTCACATGAGTCTCCTCACTCTGGATCTGTCCTAACTTCATGTCAGCCAAATCTTTGTTATTGATATTTCCTCCCATGAGGCCAATTAGTTGTGCCTGTAGTATGATGTTTCAGCATGGATGAATCATCTATCTTTTCTTTTAAACATGATACAATGAAATATAATAAAGCAAAAAAAAAGCATATTGATACTGTACAGGTCAAGCTAAGAGAAAATTAAGAGTCCCAAATGAAGATTCAAGTAACAGAGATGCAGTTGGTCACACATTCCGGAGTTCCCATAAAAGTTTTAAACTGAAGGCTATAGTACATATAGAGAGAACTTCTTACATACAAGTGTAGGC
Organism: Mus minutoides; assembly: GCA_902729485.2. Taxonomy (NCBI): domain Eukaryota; kingdom Metazoa; phylum Chordata; class Mammalia; order Rodentia; family Muridae; genus Mus; species Mus minutoides. Next base: position 61,700 of record LR752043.1, read on the forward strand.
CCTGTGATTTTTGTTTTAGTCTCTGTGAATACATATGATTTTGCACAACTGTTTTGGAGGGATTTGTTTTTCTCGTGTCCTCTGATTTTCCCTCGCCCCAGCTGTTTCCTTCTTCCTCTTGTACAGAGTTTCCTGAGTCCTGAGGACAAGGTATTGATGAGTACATCTCATTTAGAGCTGTGTGTTTCAATTATCTCTCTGTGTCTCTCTGTCTATCTCTCTGCCTGTGCATGTGGTGTGTGTGTGTGTGTGTGTGTGTGTGTGTGTGTGTGTGTGTGTGTATTGTTATTGTCTGGCTGTACATCTCCGTGTTTGTTCCCATTTGCTGCAGGAAGAAATTTCTCTAATGATGTCTAAATAAGGCACATATTTATATAATTAGAAATCATTTTGTTTTATTTCACTTCATTCAGATCATAGGCTTTGGTTTTACCATAGATATCTGGGCTATGTAGTCTCTGGCCATAGTCACCCAAGCAATATTAGGTATGAGTTCCACTAGTTGCTTAGTCCCATAAGCTTTGTTCCATCATTGCTCTAGGATACAAGACAGATTGTAAATCAAAGATTTTATGAATGGATTGATATTTACATTTCTATTTGAATAACCTGCAGAGGAAATTTCTGTGCCAGACACTAGGACATGGATGTTAATGTTCAATGTAGGCACCAGTTCAACTTATTCATGTTGAATGAGTTGTGTGGGTGTTGTTTTCCGCAGTAGAGATTTGATGTCAGTTTGTGGAGAGCAACCTATTGTCTTGGCAAAAGCCTGAGTTGTTTATTTCCATGGGACATCTTAGGCTTAGAACTCAATTCGATAAAACTCAGTCCCAGTACTGGAAGTATCATTTGTTGATAAGAGATTGCCAGTTGGGGTTTCATCTCATTCATTAATTGGAGACTTCATTAGGATTCCTCTATATATTAAAGGAAGTTTCTACTGTAGGTTTGCAAACCACCCTTCAAATGCCCTTCAACTCTAGTTGTTTCTCCACATATTCCTTCCCTCAATCGCTCCCCTTGACACTTTCCACCTGACCATCCTGTTCTTCTGTCATTCCCACCCCCAAGTCCTTCCATATAGTCTGTTTTAATTTTTCTTCCTAGGGGAATCAATGTATCTGTACCAATTCTATGCCTAACCTACCTGGGTCTACATATTATAGAATGGTTTTCACTTACTCAAAAGGTAATATCCAGATTTGAGCAGATTCATACCATTTTTTTTTCAGGGTTACCTCTCTCAGGAAGATTTTCTCTAGTTCTATCAATTTTCTTAAAATTTTCATGATATCATTTTACAAGACCTGCTAAGTAATATTATATTGTAAAAATATACTATATTTTCAAGATAGTTGAGCAAATGTTTAGAAGGTAGGATAAGGATTCTTTGTACCCAAGAGTGCTATTGCTGGAACTTGAGGTAGATTGATCCCCTTCTTTGTGAAGAATTGACCCACTACAAACATCTGTAGTAACCTTTCCTCATGGAATATTATAGTTTGTTTTGTGTTGTAATGTTAATGATTATGACTTTGGAATAAAAGGGTTCATATGGTTTTTATATCTCACATCGTCTGAAACATAAGAAGAAACAATGGGGGCATGCTGCTCACTGTCTTACTTCTCCATGACGCACTCTTACTGATGTTTTCTAAATATTTCTTACATTTTTGATATGTTCCCTTTTCTCAACTAAAACTGCTCTTTTTCTCTTTAAAATTCATGGTATATATTCATATTTTAATACATTTTTATACTATATAGTCTACAATATATTTGTGGTAATGATTCAGATATCTGAGATACTTCTATGGAGCACATGCCCAGGGATGCTGCTGCTCATGGAGGACAGGGCCTTCCCATATTAATTATTAATCCCCAATTTTTTCTACAGACATGTTTATGCACCAATCTGATAGAGACATTTTTATCAATTGTGGTTACCTCCCAGATGAATCTAATTTGTGCCATGTTGACAAAAACAAGACAACAAAAATAAAATAACTGGAAGACCTATTTAGCTTAGTGCAAATTTTCACCAACAGAATGCATTGTGTAGTAAGAAGGTTATCAGGATTTTAAGACAAAGAAAAAGTAGGATGACTGAATTAACATGATACATTTTAAAAATAGATATAATATACAAAATACTTAAGACACCATGAAAAGAAGAAGTGTATGGATTGTGGACATGGAGGAAGAAAAAAATTCTCATTAAATTTGTAGAAAATATTTTTAGTTAATTGATAGAAAAAAACCCTGCAAAATCTTTGGCAAGAGATGCTTATCAAAGAATATAGAAAACTATCCATTGTAATTGATAAAACAGACAAAACAATATGACTATCATCAAGTGAGTCATTAGAAAAATGGGAGGAATATTTTAAATTGATGAGAGAGATAGGCACCCCCAAGATAAGATGGTGAAAGAAAACATTCCAGTAAAGCAGTAATTTGTAATAGAACTAAAGCGCCAAACATAGCACTCTCTAGCCACATTTCCTCCACCTTCATCAGACTCCTGAAACAAACAAGTAAACTTCACTTCTTCCATCTATCTTCCCTACTTGCTGAACCCTCTGGGCAAAGGCCAGCTTCCCTGAGCAGCCATCTTTCCTAGGGAGACCTTCACTCTCCTAACACCTCTCTGCCCACCCTCATCAGACCTGAGGCTCTGTAAAACATACAAATCTGAAGATCTGGAACCAAATGACCTAAAGATACCAATCAAATGGTAGCCAAATAGCAATCTAGGTTCATCCCCCTTCTAATATCTGCTACAAGAACATCCAGGTACCAAAAATATCCAGATGGCTTAAGACCCTCAGAAGAACACCATCAATGAAAATACTAACTCTAAACAATTCCAGACACAAAACATCCAGGAGAGCTGGAATATCATGAAAAGACTTAAGAATAATAGGAAAAAGAAAGGTGAAGAGTTCCATCTTCAAGGCCCACAAAATATTCTTAGCAAAATCATAGAAGGAAAACTTTCCCAATCTAGAGAGAGAGAGATGCTTAAAAAGAAGCTTGTTAAAACACAAGAAAATCAAGAAGAACAAAGATCAAAGCGTGGATACTTCATTCCTCCTTAGAATAGGGAACAAAACACCCATGGAAGGAGTTACAGAGACAAAGTTTGGAGCTAAGACGAAAGGATGGGCTATCCAGAGACTACTCCACCCGGGGAATCCATACCATAATCAGTCACCAAACCCAGACACTATTGCATATGACAGCAAGATTTTGCTGAAAGGACCCTGATATAGCTATCTCGAGTGAGGCTATGCCAGTGCCTGGCAAATACAGAAGTGGATGCTCACAGTCATCTATCAGATGGAACATAGGGCCCCTAATGGAGGAGCTAGAGAAAGTACCCAAGGAGCTGAAAGGGTCTGCAACCCTATAGGTGCAACAACAATATGAACTAACCAGTACACCCAGAGCTTGAGTCTCTAGCTGCAGAAGCTGTAGCAGAAGATGGCCTAGTCGGCCATCATTGGGAAGAGAAGCCCCTTGGCCTTGCAAACTTTATATGCCCCAGTACAGGGAATGCCAGGGCCAAGAAGTGGGAGTGGGTGGGTAGGGGAGCAGGGTGTGGGAAGGGTATAGGGAACTTTCAGGATAGCATTTGAAATGTAAATAAAGAAAATATCTCATCAAAAAAAGATTAAGTAAAAAAAGGAAGCTTGTTGGACATCAATGAGAGTGCACAAGAAATGAAAATCCTTCCACCACTTAATAATCAAAACACAAAATCTATAGAACAAGAAAAGAATAGTAAACGCTGCGCTGGAAAAGGCCAAGTAACATACAAGTCAGACCTATTAGAATCACACCTGACTTCTCAACAGATACTCTAAAAGTTATAAGGGTGTGAACAGATATCTTGCAACCTCTATAAAACCACAAGTGCTAACCCAGACTACTATATCATCATACATAGGAAACAAACAAACAAGATATTTCAAGACAAATCAAAAGTCACAAGTCACACAAAATCTATCCACAAATACAGCCATATAGAAAAGGCCAGGAGATCTCCAACCCTAGAAGGATAGCTACATGCAATAAAACACAAGAAATAAATAATTCCATATGAACAAAAACAAGGAAGCTGCATTCGTTCATGTGTGTACACACTAACACTATCAACATCAAAATAACCGATAATCATAATAACTTGTCAGTAATATCTCTAAGCATCAATAGACTCGATTCCCCAAATAAGAAGTCAAAGACTAAATGAATGGATGCTAAAATAGAATGTATCTTTCTGTGGCATGCAAGAAATACACTTAAGCAATATAGATAGATGTTACTTCAAAGTAAATGACTGGAAAAAATTTTCCAAGCCAATGGACTTAAGAAGCAAGTTGGAGTAGACATTCTAATATTCAATAAAATAGACATTTAAACAAAATTAATCAAAAGTGACAGAGAGGGCCATTTCATATCCATCAAGGAAAAATCTACCAAAATAATACTTCAGTTCTGAATATTTATGCCAGAGCTCTTGGGTGGGTACAGCATGCTCAGGACCCACCTGGAACCAAAGCAGATTAACTAATCCACTATTACAGATGACAGCATGTTGTCCTCTGAGAGGCTCAGCCCAGTAGCCTACTCAGACATGTCCAGACATCCATAGCCAAATAGTAGTTGTAGTTTGGGGATAAACAGGAGGAAAGTTTGTGGGTCCCGAAGGGAATAGGAACTCCACAGGAAGACCAATAGAATCAACTAGCCTGTACTCTTGGGATTCCCAAATTCTGAACCACCAATCAAAGAACACACATGGCCTGAACCTGGGCCTCCTCACATATAGATAGCATATATGCAGCTTGGTCTTTTGTGCATCTGAACAGCTAGAGTGTGGGCTATCTCAAGAGCTGTTGCCTGTAAGTAGAATATGTTCTTTGAGCTGACTGCCTTGTCTGGCCTCAGTGGGAGAAGAAGCACATTGCCTTAGAGAGATTCCAAGTGCCCTCAGGAGATAACACCCAGTGGGGAACACCCTTTCAGGGTAAAAGGGAGCAGGGATGAAGGAAGGATTGTGGTGGGGTTGACAAGGATAGGGGCAGTGATCAGAATGTAAAATGAATAAATAAAAAATAAATAAAATAAAAAACTCAATATCACATAAGATAACAAAACTACAGCGATTATTACACATGAATCATATCCCTAATTTCTAATGTTCTTATTTTAACCAATCAAAAGGTAAGCTACCTAGTTGAATTAGAAAATAGAATGCATCTTTCTGTTGTATAAAAGAAATATCTACCTTAGAAAAAATATCTACCTTAGAAAAAATAAATAGAAAAAATATTCCAACAAAATAACTGGAAAGAAAAAGGTGATGGTGTTCTAATATCTCAGTGCAATGGCCAATTAGTTTTCAACTTGACTGAATCTGAAGTAACCTAAAACACCAGATTTGGGACACTAATGTAAAGGATTTTCTTGTACAGATTATTTGAAACAGAAAGACCCACCCTAAATGTGGAAAGCACCTAGTCAGTCTGACAAAAGAAATGGAAAAAAAAAATTGTTTTTGCCTGCTATATTCTTTTGCCAATATTAGAAGCAACCTCTTTTAGCTGGTAATGTGAAGAGAATATTAGCAATTCTGTAGGAATACTTAAGGCCAATAGTATAGATTTGTACTGATGGTAATATAGCTTCATGGACTGAGCAATTACCAGATTCATATCCTTTCTGATGTGATACAGCCACTGTTATCTTGCCTGAACTATAATATTAAGCCAATTTAGTAAATTACTCCTTTTTGTCTATCTATCTATCTATCTATCTATCTATCTATCTATCTATCTATCTATCTACCTAACTCTCTATCCATCTATCTAGCATCTATATATCATCTCTCTCTATATATATATTGTTTTCAATTTCATTCTATCATTTTTGCTTTTAGAGAACTGTGACAAAATATATTTCAATCTAAAAATAATCTTAAGCGGTAAATGATCATGTCATTATATATAGCAGCCAGTGCTTCATGAGAACATTAAAATTTTAAACATATGTAGACCAAACTTGTCTGTCACCAATCTCATAAAAATATAATTATTAGGAATTAAGCCACAGATAAGAATGAGTAAATGAATGTCGTTCAATTTAATAATAAAAAGGGACAACTCATCATGATAAAAAAAAAAAAAAAAGATGCCTTAGAGTTAAATAATACCATGGAATTAAGGGACTTAACAGACATTCACAGAACATTGAAACACTGAAACATAAAATACATTATTTTTTTCAAGAACTTATTTAACGTAATTTTAAGATGTTGACACAATATCATACATAGAAAATGTCAGTAATAACAAAACAGTGACAAAAAATGATTGTCTCATGGAGAGTTTATGACCGTTGAGGAAACTGATATATCATTATTTTTTTTCATTTTATTGCTGTCTGATTATGCTAACAGAATAATACTTGCTTTTTGGAGTTTTAAATTCTTCTTTTGTTTTGTATTTTATGCGAAAGTGTGAGAAACTTTATTGATTTTGACTCCATTAAGGGTTGAGAACATAGCACTTAAAGGTAAATGGGGCATTGAAAAAATAACAACAGAAATAAAAACGGAATTAAAAAAATTAAAATTGTCAAAAACCTATAGAATATAAGGGTTGTATCCTAAGAGGGAGCTCTAAATGCCTATTTTTACTAAATTACAGATATCACAAATTAAAATACATGTTAAGGCATTGAGGAAAAAATAAACAAGATCAAACTGAAGACCAGATGGAAATAAGTAAAGGTGGGCCAGAAATCAGCGAAATAGTAACAAAACAAATAAGATGGAGACAGGAAACAAAAAAACAACAAAATAATGACTCAATTCTGTGAAAAGATAGACCAGATTGACAAACGCTTAGGAAAATTAAGCAAAAGAAAGGGTGAGAATCTCAAGTGATTAGAATGGATATGAAAATGGAGATATTTAGAAAAATTAAATTCAAATTCAGGAAAATATATGGTCATATCTTAAAAACCAATTTTTCTACAAAATTGAAATATCAAAAAGGAATTATGTTAGTTTCTAGATGCATATGTTCTACCAAAGTTGAAACAGAAATGAAACAAATTAAGTAGACATGTATAGAGAAATATTAAAGTGGTAATAAAATAAACTTCTCACTAACTAAAGCCTTGAACTAGGTGAATTTACAAATTTTTTCCAGCCCTTAATTGAGACAAAAACCAATGCTTCTCAAAATCTTCCACAAAATTCCAAACAAAATATCAATTTCAAACTCCACAAAGCAAGAATAACAATGAGCAAAATCAAATAGCAACAAAATGAAAAAATAAAATAATCGACTCATTTTCTCAATGGTCAGTGATACAAAGCTCTCAATAAAACATGTACTCACTGAATTAAAAAACACATCTAAAGAAATCTAAAAAAAAAAAAAAAACAAAAAACAAAAAAACACATCTAAAAGTTCTTTTTTGTTGTTTTGAACCCCTTAGTTTCATTCCAGAGATTCAGTGATGTTTCAGCATATATAAATCAAAAAATTAACTTCATAAATTGCTGCAAGCACATAAAAAACACTATCAGATCAATAGGTGTAGAAAAGAGCTCTTCATAGAAAACTACAACAACAAAATCAAATTTAGGGAATTAAAGATGGTGGGAACTTATGGTAGCACAATATAGCTCTATGTGATGAAACAAGACCAAACATCAGGGTTAAGAGAGAAAAACTTGAAGGTGTCCATCCAGTCAGGATGAGGAAGAAGATAAGGCTGTCCTTTCTTTCATGTGTTTTTCAATCCAGTCTCAGCCAGAGACAAAAGACAAGCAATCAAAGGGTTACAAATAAGAAAGCACTCTCTTTTAAAGTTAAGGGATCTCTATTTGCAGATGTTAAAATTCTATACATAAGAGGCCCTAAAGACAACCATAAAATTCTTTTATGTTGGTTTTTTTTTTTTTTTTTTTTCGAGACAACTAATAAACAAGTTCAACCATGTGACCAGATACAAAATTAACCTACAGAAAATCAGTAGCCTTCCTATATGCCAATGATACCTATGCAGAGGGAAAAAAGGGGGGGAGGGGTAACAATGACATTCACAAAAGCCTCAATACAAATAAGTAAGCACATAAAGAAGCAGGAAAATGAACAAAATCCTTAGAATAAATTTTAATAAAAAATAGATGACTTCTGAAATGACCACTTTAAAGCAATTTACAGACTGGGGGAGCTATTAGCAGACAGAAAAAGCTTTCTGAGCTGATAGATCAGTAAAATTAATAATGTGCAAATGGGCATCTTATCAAGTAACCTACAGTTTCAATGAAAGCCAAGTCACAATATCAATACACTTTTCACAGAACAAAAACTAATATTCATATAAAAAGAAAACAAGCAAACAGACAAAAAGAGCCGAAGCATCCCAAGGGGCTGAGGGTGGATGCTGGGAGAATTCTGGCACAAAAAGACACATAGATGAATAGAATATAACCAAGAGATCAGATACAAGGCCATATAATACCATGCTTCATTGTTTGAAATGGTGCCAAAAGTACACAGGGAAAAAAATACAGCATGAAAAAAATTGGACAGCTACATGTAGACAATGAAAATAAATGCTACCTACCCCAAATGCATCAAAGATTTTATATAAAACTCAGAATGCTGAAATTGCTAGAGGGAAAGGTTGCAAAACTGAAACATATGATACAGGAAATAACTTTTCAAACAGAACTCTGCTAACTCATGCATAAGGCACAAATTGCAAAGAATATTTATGAAATTTAAGTTTCTATAGAGCAAAGAGACCCATGAAGAGTGAGCTCTGCAGAAATAAAAAAAATCTAAACATCACAAAAGTAAACACCCAATTATTCTGTAACCTTGAGTCTGAACAGAGAATTCTCATAAGGAGAAATACAAATATCTAATGAATACTTTAAAAAATGTTCAACATCATTAGCTATCAGGGAAATGATAATTAAAATGAATTTGAGATTTTATTTTATCCCAGTCAGAGTGGTTATTCTCATGAAATCAAATGATACATTTTAGGAGAATATAAAAAAGAGGAGTCTTTGTTTGCATTGGTGGGATATAAACTTATGAGTTTCCACCATGGAAATCAGATTAGAGCTTCCTAAAATAGCTGAAGGTCAAGTGACTTTAATTCCCAGCTATAGCACTTCTTGGTATATGCCCAAAGGACAAAATGTTCTATGACAAAGTTACTTGAATACCTATCATTATCTCCAAAATCACAATAACCAGGAAATAGATTCAGCTTAGTTGTCTGTTAACAAATGAGTGGAAAAGTGATATATATGAATTATATTCATCAATAGAAAATAATGAAATTTGCAGGCAAATGATGTAACTAGAAAAATTTCCTCCTTATGGAAATCCTAAAAGCCACCAGTAGCCAAATAAAAAGGCCAGTAGCACATTTAAGACACATATTGCATAGATTAAATTAGTGGGCCACAATGCAAAACAAAAAGAACTGAGTGTGGCAAAGGAACTTGTAATCAAGGGGGAAGAGTGGTATTGAAATTCTAGGCGTTCAGCTTGTCTGAGAATGTCTCTTGCCAAAAGTCATTACAGGTTTTATACTCCCGGGACAGTGAAAAGCCTAGACATTCTGGTCAATTTTGTAGATTTCTTAAATCCTTTGACTTTTACTTTCCTTGAGGTTAAGGAGCTTTCTAGGCTGATGGGATATTTCACTTCCCTTTAGAACATCCTGTGTCTCACCAAGCTTTCCTCCCAGATGGAAGGTTTCATCTCAGTGAAAAATCCCTACATAATACAAATTTACTGTTTAATATATAGTTTATTCCCTTAATGCTGCCTATATGTAGAGATTTTAAAGTTATTGATTATTTCTTATTTGTTTACTAATTAATTTATTTTTATTCAGTTCACATCCCAATTGCTGACCCTTCTCCCAATAGCCCCTTCCCACAATCATTTTCCCCATCCTCCTGTCCTCCTCAGAGAGTTGAGGCCCTCCTTGAGTATCCCCAGACCTCAGGTTCATTCTCTCCCACTGAGGCCAGACGAAGCAGCCCAGCTAGAAGAATATATCCAGCAGACAGACAACAGCTTTTTGAATAGCCCCCACTCCAGTTGTCCTGGGCCTACATGAAGATGCACTCCTGTTACATCTGTGTGTGTGGATGGAGAATGGCTAGATCAAACACATGTATGCTACTTGGTGGTTCAGCCTCTGAGAACCCCAAGGATTCAGGCTGGTTGAATCTGCTCTCTGTTGATCTTCCTGTGGAGTTTCTATTCCCTTCGCGACCCTCAGTATTTCCCCTAACTCTTTTATAAGAGTCTCCAGGCTCCAGTCACTGCTTTACTGTGGGTATCTGCATCCTCTGAATCAGCTATTGGGTTTAGTCTCTAAGAGGACAGCCATGTTTGACTCCTGTCTTCCAGCATAACAGAGTATCATGAATAGTATCAGGGACTGGTGCTTGCCCATGAGATGGGTCTTTATTTGGGCCAGTTATTGCTTGACCATTTGCTCAGTTTATGTTTCATCCTCTGTCCCTACATTTTTCTTTCTTTTTTTCACTTTTTAAAACTTGATTGGTTATTTTATTTATTTACATGTCAAATGTTATCCCCCTTCATGGTCTTCCATCAGTAAAGACTTTTCCCCCTTCCCCTTTGCCTCTAAGAGGGTGCTCCCCCACCCACCTTTAGACATGATAAATTTTGGTTCAAAAGATTTGTGGGTGGGTTGGTGTCTTTACTGCTTCAATGGGATTCCTTCCTGGCTACAGGAGGTAGCCTCTCCAGCTTTCATATGCCCAATGCTGTGAGGCACAGCTAAGGTCACTCCTATTGATTCTTGGGTGCCTACCTTATCCCAGGTCTCTGGCATGTAATCAACATGTCCCCTACATCCCCACTCTGCCAGCTGCAGATTTCCATCCATTTTCATGGCTGCCTAGGCACTTCCACACACCTGATTCTGAACTCCCTTATTCCATTCCCCATTCATGCTACCACCCAACTCCCCCTATCCAATTACACCGTATGACTATTTTATTCCATCTTCTAAGCAACACTTGGGCTTTCCATCCTGTTTAGCTTCTTGGAGTCTTCAGTATAGCATGGGTATCTTGTATTGTAATATGTGCATTATAGAGAACAAAGTTATCTGAGCATAGCAGGTCAATTCAAGATGGCCTTCCAGATACTATATGTTTATATACATTTAGGAATTTAAGATGTACCATGTTCATCATGCTTTCCCATACATTGTGAGTATCTACCAATTCAAAAATCCTATGCTGAAGGAATATTTCAGTAACTGAGCTTGTAACATCCAAGTTCATTTTTTCTCTGCTTGAACTTGTGGTTCAGAATGTCAACTCACTCATACTCTACCTGGTTGCCTGCTTCCACATTCCCCACCATGATGACCATACATCTAATATGTCATATTATTTCAATCTGTCAGACAAAATTACAATCCTGTCTTTCTTGGTAACAAAAATTTCAAAGATGACCAAAACTGTTACTGTTTCTTTTAAAGATAACTGTGTTTAAATTAATGTTTAAAGCAGGCTTATAGAAAATATTAAACGACAGTTCCCATTTAATGTTTGCCTCATATTTAGTTGTCTCATTAACAGCAACACTTGCTAATGGAGGCTATAGTTTACATTCAATGAATCCACAGGAACATATCATTAGCACCTAAAGGCCTTGGTTCTTATTAGGACTCGCTTTTGGCATTTTATATTTAGATACAATACATCTCTCCCATTCTAGAATATCTCACTGACCTTAAAAAGGCTCTTTGTACCCTGTTCTGTTCTGCCTGTTTATCATTTCCTAAGCCAGAGTGCACATGTGTTACTACTCTGAAGTAACTTCTTTCTGGTTTTTTTGTTTGTTTGTTTGCTTGTTTGTTTCATTATTTGCCAAAATTATACATTATTGGATGCTTGGAGTATAGATTTTCTTCAGACTGTTATAGTTTGAATGAGAATGGATCCTCTAGGAAAACTTGGTCCTCAGTAGGTGGGATTGTTTAGGAAGGATTAAGACATCTGGTCTTTCTGGGAGGGCTTGTCACTGGTGGATAGGCTTTGAGGGTTCAAACACCTGTGCCTTTCCCAGTTAGATGTTTCTTTGCTGTGTGCTTTCTGTGGATCAACTGTAAACTCTCAGCTACAGTGACTCTACCATGCCTGCCTTACTGCTGTCATGGACTCTATCTCACCCTCTGACTGTAGGTAGGTCTCAATATATTCTTCTTTCTATCAGCTGCTTTCATCATGGTGTCTGTACTGCAGTGTTCTCATTGCTTATAGTGCAATTCTTATCAGTTCTAAACTGTATTCCACATGTGCCACAGTTAACTTATTCAGATGCCTTCTAAAGGATCCTTTAGTGAATCCCAGTGGGACATTTAAGAAGAAAGTTGCTGTAATTATCTGTGCACAAAATTTTATATGATTTTTTTTTAATTCTTTGAGATAATTGCCATGGAGTGTTTGTAGAAAGTTCCAAGGTTTAAGGTTCCAAAAGAAGAGTTTGTGTGAGCTTACAAAAAAATGCTATAATGCAGAGGAATTTCATACCTTCCTGCAATGAGGGACATCACTGTTAACCTATGTCCCTTGAAGAATTCAATGTCATTTTTTTTTAACTTTAGCCTTTCTAACAGGTAGACCATGATTATCCATTGCTGTTTTAATAACAAGTTCCCCGATGAACACATTGAGTATCTTTTCATATGCTCAGTGTACATCTTCTTGTGAGGTATTTCTTTTAGGTTTCTGCACAATTTTAAAACAAATTTAATTTTCATCTAGTAGAGTATATTTCATTTGGTAATATTTTCCTGAATCCATTGCAACTTCTCTTTAATGTGGTAAATTAACTCAATGCATTTCCTTTCTATCACCATTTTGTCTTAATAGGTTTTCTGCTAAGAGATGCAGTAACTCTAAATTCATATCTCTATACCCATAGATTAGTACAGCTCTCAGAGCTCATTAAAGACATTTCTCTGTGCATTTGTGGCAGAAACTCATAACTGCTCAAACTGCCTAGAAAGGGTAAGTATGAACTGCTCAGACAGAAATGAGACATTTATATAACACCCTCTCCTTAATGCTCAGGTACCAGCAACAGTAGGGGAGGCACAAAGACTGTAAGAGTCATTGGTCAAGGGGTAGAGAAGCAAAGCAGCATTTTCTGTTTATACCACCACAATTCCTACACTCATAAACTGATAGCAGCTGTGGTTGTCTCCACAAGATCTGACAAAATCAAGCCAGTCAGCATTATAGCTTGGAGTTAGAAAAGGATTACTAGCTCCCTTCCTTAACTGAGGAGCTATAGACAATTGATAGCTTCTTCCAAAGGGAGGAAGAATCAGTTTTCTTTAGCTGTGTGGCACCTGGTAAGTTGGGCATGATCCACTGTATAATTTCATGCCTGTGAGAATATGAACAGCAAAAAATGGACATGGGATTTTTATAATATTAATTGAATTTATTTTATATATATCCCCTCCAAATTTTCTCTGAAGTACCTCCCACAATACTTCCCCCACCTACACCTCATCCTTTGTCTTCCGAAAAGGGCTAGCCTTCATATCAATTAGCCATGACCACATACTGAGTTGTAGTAAGACTAGGTACCTCTTCTTCTACTGAGAATAGATAAGGCATCCCAGTTGGGAGAAAGTATCACAATGGCAGATAATAGGTTCAGAGAAAGGTCCTGCATCTAGTGTTAGGAGTCCCACAAGAAGATCAAGCTACACAACTGTAACTTTTCTGCATAGGGCCTAGGTCAGTCTTACCCAGGCCCTCTGCTTGGTGGTTCAGTACAGGTGAGCTCTATAGACTTAGGTTGGTTGATTCAGTTGGTTTTCTTGTGGTGTCCTTGACTCCTCTGGCTCCTTCAATCCTTCATCCACTACTTCCTCAGGATTACACAACTCTGCTTAATGTTTACCGGTAGGTGTTTGCATCTGTTTCCATTAGTTGGTGCTTAAACCAACTTTCTCTGATGAAAATTTGGCTAAATACTAGTCTGGTAGTACAGCAGAATATCATTAGAAATCATTACATTGAATTTCTTTTCTTCCTTTATGTTTTTCTTCCTTCTTTCCTCCTCTCCTCTCCTCTCCTCTCCTCTCCTCTCCTCTCCTCTCCTCTCCTCTCCCCTCCTCTTTCTTTCTTTTCTTTCTTTCTTTCTTTCTTTCTTTCTTTCTTTCTTTCTTTCTTTCTCTCTCTCTTTCTCTCTTTCTCTCTCTCTTTCTTTCTTTCTTTCTTTCTTTCTTTCTTTCTTTCTTTCTCTCTTTCTCTCTTTCTCTCTTTCTCTCTCTCTCTCTCTCTCTCTCTCTCTCTCTTTCTTTCTTTCTTTCTTTCTTTCTTTCTTTCTTTCTTTCTTTCTTTCTTTCTCAGTAGTGTTTGGTTCTATCCTAGGTTTCTGGGCTATCCAGTCTCTGGTTCCTGACTCTCTAGGAAATGACAATGGTGCTGATTGCACGAATCTCAAGTTGTACCAGTAATTGGTTGGCCATTGCCACAGATTCTGTACCACCTTTTCCCCTGAAAATGTTGTAGACAGGAAAAATTATAGGTCAAAGGGTTTGTGGTTGGGTTGGTTTTCTAATCTCTCCAGTGGAAGGCTTACCTGTTTACAGGAGATGGCTGTGTCAGGCTCTGTATTCCTCATTTCTAAGAGCTTGGTCACCCTCATTGATTCCTGGGAGTTTCTCTTCCTTTAGGTTTCTAGCTTATCCCAGAGATGTCCTCCTCCATTCCAGTTTTCTATCCCAGTACCCTCTCTCTACCCTCTCCACTCTTGATTTCTCCTGTTCCCATCCACACCCCAACCTAATCCATTAACCTCTCCCCACTCACCACCTATGACTATTCTATTTGCTCTTCTAAATGAGATTCACCCCCCCCCCTTAAAACTCTCTTGTTACTCTGCTTCTTTTTGTCTGTGGAAATCTTTGTCATGGCAATCTTTTACTTGGTGGCTAATATCAAAATATAAATGAGTACATATACTGTTCTTATGTGTTTTAGTATGCTCCTGTTTTTTTCCCCAGGCGCCTGCTCCCCAAATAATGATTCTGAGGTTCAAATATATTTACAACTATCTAGGACATAAATTTTGGCTGTTCCCAAGTAGCTCATAAGTTAAACATCTTGTTATTCTATTCTGAGTTCTGCCATGAGGGTGGTTAATTGGTCCTCAGAGTAATTTTGATTTTCATTTCCCTCATGTCTAAAGATGTTGAACATTTCCTTAAGTGCTGATTGACCATTCGAGATTCCTCTGTTGAGAATCTCTGTTTAGCACTGCACCCCATTTTTAATTGGATTATTTGGTTTGTAGATGTCTAGTTTCTTAAGTTCTGTATATAAATTATCAGTCCTCTGTCAGATATGGGATTCATGATTTTTTCCAATTCTGTAGGCTAGAGTTTATCCTTTGTACAGTGTTCATTATCTTTCATGAGGTATCGTTTATTAATTGTTGATCTTAGTGTCTGCATGATAAATGTTCTGTTCAGAAAGTGGTCTCCTGTGCCAGTGCATTCAAGATTATTTCCCATTTTTCTTCTATCAAGTTCAGTGTATCTGTTTTTATGTTGAGGTCTTTGATAGGATTGGACTTGAGAGTTTTGTACAGGTGAACAGATATGGACCTACTTGCATTCTTCAACCTGCCCATGCACAGTTAGATCAGCACCGTTTGTTGAAGATGCTTTCTTTTCTTTTCTTTTCTTTTCTTTTCTTTTCTTTTCTTTTCTTTTCTTTTCTTTTCTGTTTTTTTTTTCATTGTGTATTTCTGGATATTAAAAAAACAAACCAGGTGCCCAATAGATGTGTGGATTTACTTCTAGGATTTTGGATTCCACTGATTAACCTCTGTTTTTATGGCAATACCATGCAATTTTTATTACTATTGCTCTGTTGTACAGTTTGAAATCATGGATGGTGATACCTCTTGAAGTTTTCTATTATACAGTATTATTTTAGCTATCCTGGGCTTTTTGTTTGTCCATATGAAGTTGAGTACTATTCTTTTGAAGGTTGGAAAGCACAGGGAATTGTAGTGAATCTATATAGATTTTGGTAGATGACATTTTCACTATATTAATATTACCGATCCATGGGCATGGGAGATTATTCCATCTTCTGATATCATCTTCACATTGTTTCTTCAAAAACTTGAATATTTTGTCATATAGATCTTTCCCTTTCTTGGTTAGATTTATCCTAAGTTGTGTTATATTATTTATAGCTATTGTGAAGGATGTTGTTTTCCTGATTTCTTTCTCAGATAATTTATTGTTTGTATATAGGGCTATTCTTTTGTTTTGTTTTGTTTTGTTTTGACTTACTTTTGTATCCAGCCACTGTGCTAAAGTTCTTATCAGCTATAGGAGTCCTCTGGCAGAATTTTTGTGGTCCAATATGCCTACTGTCATATCATATGCAAATAATGTTACTTTTATTTCTTTCCAATTTATACCCCTTGATCTCCTATAGTTGTCTTATTGTTAAAACTTCAAGCACTATGATTACAAAGGAAAAGTGTGGAAAACCTGTCTTGTTCCTGATTTTACTGGGATTCCTTTCAGATTCTCTTCATATTGGCTTAATATATATGTTGTTCTTTATTATGTTTAGGTATGTGCCTTTTATTCCTGATGTCTACATGCCTTTAAACATGAAGGGATATTGGTATTTGTCACTGTCATTTTTGGCTTTTAATGAGATAGTCATGTGTTATTTCCTCTAAGTTTATTTATATGATGGATTACATTGGCAGATTTTTATATGTTGAACTAGGCCTGTACCTCTGGGATGAATCCTGCTTGACATGGTGTGCAGTCTATTTGATGTGTTCTTGGATTTTATTTGTAATTATTTTATTTATGATATTTGCATCAATGTTTGTAAGGGAAATTGATCATAAATTCTATTTTTTGTGTCTTTCTGTGTTTTAGGTATCAGAGTAAACTTGGCTTCATACAATGAATTTAGCAATAGTTCTTCTAATTCTAATTTATGATATAATTTGAGGATTATTGTTATTGGCACTTTTTGAAAGTCTGCACTAAAATATTTGGCTCTGGGATCTTTTGTTGTTGTTGGGAGACTTTTAATAAGTTCCTCTATTTTCTTAGGGAGTTTAAGTCTATTTAGATTGTTTATCTGATATCAATTAACTTTGGTAAGTGATATCTTTCAATACAACTGTCCATTTCATTTATATTTTCCAATATTGTGCTGAAAGGGTTATTGAAATAACACCTAATATTTCTTTAGATTTCCTCAGTATCTGGTGTTATTTCCCCCTTTTGATTTCTGATTTTATTAATTTGGATACTCTCTCTCTCTCTCTCTCTCTCTCTCTCTCTCTCTCTCTGCACTTTAGTTAGTTTGGCTAAGGGTTTATCTATCTTATTGATTTTATCAACTAATTCTTGGGTTTGTTGATTCTTTTTAAGGCTTGAGTTTATTTCCTGCTTTCTACTTCTCTTGGATGTGTTTGCTTCTTTTTGATCTGGAGGTTTCAGGTTTGCTATTAAGTTGCTAGTATGAAAACTTACTTATTTTTTATAGAATCACTTACTGCTAGAACTTTCTTCTTACAAGTGATTTTATTTTTCCCATATGTTTGGGTATATTTTTATTTCATTTTCATTGAATTCTAGAAAGTCTTTATTTCCTCTTTGACCCAGTGTTCATTCAGTAGAAAGTTATTTAGTTTACATGTGATAGTAAGATTTTTGTTGTTTCTCTTACTGCTGAACAAGCTTTAATTCATTGTGGTCTGATTACATACGGGGAGTTATTTTCATTTTCTTGTATTTGTTGAGACTTGCTTTGTGAGTATATGATTGATTTTGAAAATGTTTCTGTGAATTGCCAAGAAAATGGTATTTTGGTTTGTGTTTTGTTGTGATGTTCTGTGGTACCCTTCTTCCATTCAGCATAGCTGATGTTGTGACTAAGCCTTGAGAAGCCAAGCCATGCCCAGCAGCATCCATTGTCTTGTTAATTAGGTTTGAGATAGCCCGGTGGCCCTGGCGCCTGCTTCCAGGTCTCCCAGGACTTTGGCTCTGCCCAGCCCACCTACAACCAGCCCACCTGTGCAAACCTGTGATATCTTACCATACTTCAGGCTTCCCACCAAACTCCAGTACGCCTGCACAGAAGACTGGGGACTTGCCTCCCTCCTTTTTTCCCCAAGTCTTTCTCCTCCATTAAACTTACTCTTTGAGTAGCAACCATGTAGCTATGGCGATTTTCTTTCCCTAACTCCCTTAGTCTCATTTCAGCTTCGGGCCATCCCTCCAGGGAAACCCCATCCACTGCAGACAGATATTTGTGAAGTCCATTTGAATCATAATGTCTGTTAGTTGCATAATTTATCTGTTTATTTTCTGTCTCAATGACTTGTCCATTGGTGAGAGAGGGGTGTTGAAATCTCTGACAATTAATATGTGTGGTTTGATGTGTGATTTCACCTTAAGTGCTGGTTCCATTGTGAATCTTGTTGCTGTTTCTTTGGCAAATTATTTGAGAATTAATGCATCATTTTTTTTCTTTTTTTTATTAGATATTTTCTTAACTTACATTTCAAAAACTATCCCAAAAGTTCCCTCTACCTTTCCCCCACCCTGCTCCCCTACCCACCCACTCTCACTTCTTGGCACTGGTGTTCCCCTGTATTGGGGCATATAAAGTTTGCAATACCAAGGGGCCTCTCTTCCCAATACATCATTTTTTAAATATCTTTTTTTAAAAGATTATTTATTGTTATATGTAAGTATACTGTAGTTGTCTTCAGAAACACCAGAAGAGGGCATCAGATCTTATTATGGATGTTTGCGAACCACCATATGGTTGCTGGGATTTGAACTCAGGACCTTCGGAAGAAGAGTCAGTCCTCTTAACCTCTGAGTCATCTACACCAGCCTGCTTCTTGTGTCAGTTTACTTGAACGTTATTTTTAAGCCCTTTACTCTGAGGTAATGTCTAGTTTTCATGCTTAGGTGTGCTTCTTGTATGCAGCAGAATGGTGGATTCTGTTTTAACATCCACTCACTTAGTCTGTGTCTTTTTATTAGAAAATTGATTCCAAAGATGTGGAAACCAAGTAGTGATCAATGATAGTTAATTCCTCTTACTTTGATGTTGGTGGTATTAGTGTGTGTGTGTGTGTGTGTGTGTGTGTGTGTGTGTGTTCTTCTCTTCTTTAGTTATTTCTTGCATAAAATTATTTATTTCCTCTGTTTTCTTGGGTATACTTAGATTCCTTGAGGCGAAGTTTTCCTTTGAGTATCTTCTGTAGGGATGGATTTGTGGATAGATATTCTGTAAATTTGGTTTTGTCATGTAACCTCTTGTTTTACACCATCTATGGTAAATGAAATTTTTGCTCTGAACTGGGCTCTGGGTGGACTGGCATCCGTGGTCTTTTAGAAAGTATAAGACATCTGCCCGGGCTCTTCTAGCTTTTAGAGTCTCTGTTGAGAATCCAGATGCAATTCTAGTAAGTCTGCCTTACTAGAATTACTTGACTCTTTTCCCTTGCAGATTTTATTATTTTTCTTTGTTCTGTATACTTAGTGATTTGATTATTATGTGGTAGGAAAACTTTCTTTCCTTGTCAGATCTACTTCCTGTTTTCTAATCTCTTTTACATTTATAGGCATCTCTTTCTTAGCTTGGGGATATTTTCTTCTATGATTTTGTTGCCAGTATTTTCTGGGCCTTTGAGCTGGGTGTCATCACCTTCTTTTACTCCTATTATTCTTAGATGTGGTCTTTTTGTAGTATCCCAGATTTCTTAGTTGTTTTATGTAGGAAACTTTTTTAGATTTAACCTTTATTTTAAAGAACCCATTTCCAATACTACATCTCCAATTCCTGAGATTCTTTCCTTCTCTTGTACTCTGTTGGTGATATTTACATCAATAGTTCCTGTTGTCTTACATAGATTTTTCATTTCCATTACCTTTTATATAGATATGTCTAGGTATGTGTCAAGCTGACAGATATTAACTGGCACAGGTAAACAAGGAAGAAAAACACTAAGACCCCAGTGTGTGCATTTAAGCAAGCCAGTGTTGTCTGCCCAGGTAATGTCTCATCAAAATAAAAAATCTCATGATAAATCAGAAAGGTAATAGAAGCATTTAGTGAGAGAACATTTCTCTAATTGTTAAATACTTGAATAACTAGTATGGTATAGAAACTGAACTATTTGCCTGCAAAACTCATGATGTCCTCATTGTGGAAAGAACTACATACAGGGACAAAAATGGAGAAGAATCTGAGGAAAAAGAGGTCCAGCAACAGGTCTAAATTTGGATTCAGCTTAAAGGGCAGCCCCAAGGCCTGACACTATTTTTGATGCAGTGGTGTGCTCACAAAAACAGGGCCTAGTGATCATTACTGTCCTCTGAAAGACCCAACAAGGAGCTGAAAGAGTCAGATGCTGATATTTGCACCCAACCAATGGAAAAGAGCTGGTGAACCCTATGGTTGAATTAGGAAAAAGCTGAAAGAAGCTGTGGAGGAGGGTGACCCTATAGGAAGACCAGCAATCTCAAGTAGCCTAGACCCCCTGGGATTTCTCACACACTGATCCACCCAGGCAGCATACACCAAATGAGATGAAGACACCAACACATGTAGAGCAGAGGACTGCTGGGTCTGGATTCAGTCAGAGAAGATGCACCAAAACTGCAAGGGACTTGAGGCCCAGGGGAGTGGGGAGGTCTGGTGGGGTGGAGGTGGGCAGTGGGTGCATTCTCTTGGAGACTGGGAGTGGGAGCGGAGGTATGGGATATGGAACAGCGAGAAACTGAATTATTGTGATCAAACAAGTGAATAAAGGTAAAGACATTCTGCCTTTGGTATGCAGCCATGGTATGTGAAGAAAAGAATACCCAGGCTCAAAAGTAGTAAATCTGTTCTACTTAAACTTAATTCCTCACACAAAGAAATTATAAATATGAAACAATTTCAGAGACTGGCATTAGATAAGAGTTTAATTTCAATATATGTATGTATTTTAGTCCACTGTGTAGCTTAAAATTATAAGACTTTAGTCAATATACTTTTAAAACTAGAATGATAATAACACTCTCTTTTCTGAAATACTATAGGGAATAAAAATGCACTAATTCTCTAATGTTCATGCTATAGTGTATGGCAATAATAAATCAGAAAGTCAGAGTGATACGCATCATAGTAATCACACAGCCCATTTGAATAAAATCTAAAAGAAGATTTTACTACAGTGGTTCACACCTTTATGCATGATTTAATATTTTCTATGTTCCTTCAGAATGTTAACTAAAAGAAAACTACTATGCACGCCTAAAACATTTCTTATTTTTCTCAGCTGAGAATAATATTTATTTGACATGTTCAGAGCATCTCTGCATATATTTGATGCTCCAACATCCTTTTACATTTTCCTACCCTTTATTTCTCTTTGGAAAGAGATAAATTGATCATGTTCTTTTGCACAAATTGAACCAGGGACACTTTCATTTTGTTCAGAGATACATTATATTTTGGAATTGAAGAAGACCCAGAGGTTTTCCTGCTTGTTATATTTGGCATTCATTATATTATGTTCATCAGATATCTCAGAGCACATGTGCACATTGATTAAAACAACAAAACGATTAAAGCAATATATCAAGTGGCAACAGAAAATTTTCATTGAACTTCCTTTTGCGGACAGGCAATAATAGGCATTTAATTCTCACAACTCAACTTTGGCAAGGGGGCTTCCAAAAGTAGGAAGCAGTCACAAATAGCCAAGGGTAGTTTATAATTAGCAATTTGAAATCATTAGCCCTATTGTCTTCTTTTTCTAAAGAGTGATGTTCACATAAATCAGTCTTAGCCTCTGCCAGTTTCTAAAATTCTTATTTCCAAAATAATTCCTTTATCATATGTGCTGATGAATGGCTACATTAATTCACATCTGATTTTAGTGAAAAAAGTAACAAGTTTTGTCAAAAGATTTAGTAGTTATGACAGCACAGGTGTACCTCCATTGTACTCAAAGCTGTTATAATTATCTTTTCAGACAGCATGCACTCAATGAAGATTGCGCTTTAACTCTCTTAGAATATGATCAAACAAATGTAAATAATTTTACATATCAAAAGACTTTGAGAACAAGGCAGAAGATAGGAGATCAGTTTTCCTTTATGCTTATTTTCATCTATATATACACTAAAAATTAAAACAATAATGTAATAATTTATAACATGCAATATATATGTATTTGTATGTATATAAATTATGTATGTGTATGTTTGTATATGTGTATATACATATAAGTATGTGTATATATATATATATATATATATACACATATATGTGTATATGTTTACATACATAATTACACACACACACACACACACACACACACACACACACACACACACACTCATCCTTGCATAAACTCAGATGAATCACACTGAGGGAAGAACAAGAAATAAAAGTCAGTGTAGCAATTAAATTACTAGTTAGATACTTCATTAGCAATTGACCATTTACCTAAGGCTTTGGCACTAGTCAGCGGTAGTACTTGAGAGATGGTGCAGCCTTAGGAAGTTGAGGTTGGCAAATGGCAAGCTTGATAATAGGGGATATTGCAAAGATGATTTGGTAGTCCAATTGAATCCTTCTTTTCACCCTGGCTGGTATGGAGTGGTTAGCTTCCTCTTGCTACTATGTATTGTGACACACAAGCCCAAGGCAACATACCCACTTAACCATTCACTGTAACCTTTAATAACTTTTATTTGGTTAATTTGCTAACTGTGTGTTTTGACACAATGGTGTAAAATTTACTAGTACACTACTGATATGTCAAACTCAATCAAATTGTAATTGAATTTTGAGGAGAAAGGAAGACCACTTTTTAAAAATGGTACAAAGTGAGAAATTTTCAGGAAGTTTCATTTATGATCATTTCTCAAGGGCATGAAAACGTCCCTTGACATAATAATAATCTAGTGCTGAACAAATTTTCCTTTAAATGTAATAATTTATGAGCTTTTGGACTGTCATATAATTTTTGTGAATTAATTATGGTACATAATATTAGACAGGAAAGGCATAATCAAAAGAGACAAAGTTGCTATTTGTTGGGAATCTGTAGATGAAATAGTGAATGTTTTGTGACTGGAGAAGAATTACAGTAGCTCCTCAGCAAATATGAATAAAAAGGACATGCTGATTTTTATTTTTCACATAACGTAAAAGCAGAGAAAAAGTGGAAAATTGTATATATAATCTTGTGTAGTAAATTAGTGATGTTCTGATTCCAATAATAGACCTTGGGTGTTTATATTCAGTGCCATAGTTACTTAGCATTACTCTTTGCCTTGTTGTCTCCCAATCTGAGGTCCTCTTCAGTGCATTTGCTTATAGTCTTCAGGTCTTTGCTTGGCTAGCTTTGTTTGACCGATCTCACATTCTAGCTATCCTTATTTGTTTACTAACGTTTTAATTGACATCCTACATGTAAGATCACTGTAAAGGCAGTCTAAGCACATCTCTTACAAGTTCTCAAAATAGTATTCTATACTGTTCAGATGTTTAACCTATCTACTAGTGTGTGTGTGTGTGTGTGTGTGTGTGTGTGTGTGTGTGTGTGTGTTCGAGCGTGCACTAAAATTTGTGAATGGCTTGGTCCCTTTGGGGCAGGTAATATTGATTGGAAAGCTGACAGAATTATTGGATTGCATAATTATTGAATTTATGTTTATACCTGGAATAATTACATGTCGTCAGTCTGTAATAAAAGTAAATCTTCCCACAATGATGCTTTATTATTTTCTGAAAACACCATATACTTTTATATTTTCATGGTTTGCTTTATAATGTTCTGTGACTCTAGAATGCTTTCCAATCTTTCTTCCACTTGGCCCCACATTCTTTCTCATTTAGGTCTTAACATTAATGGTGAAATCTTATGGGACAGTCCACCAAGAATTAATGGCATGTTTACATTCACCCCCACTGTAGCATAGTAATAATAATCTATTTGCATTGTAAATATCAAAGAATTCATTCTGTCTCACATACAAATCACCCAAATAGTTTAGATGAGTAGCTTCTTTACTAAATGGAAAACTAGTTAAAAGTAGAAATGATGATATTTATTTTTGTATTATTAACAGCAGCTAGGAATGTTGCTGACTTTCTATGCTCTGAATTATTAAAATAAATATATTACTGAAATTAATTTAAACTCTTATTGAAATATATTAAAACAATCAGAAATTGGTAATTGTTCATTTCCATGTAGTATATTCTGTATAATAAATAAATAATATAGTATTCATAAGTATGCCTTGTTAGTCTAAATTTTACAATTTAGTAATTGTATAGGTGAGAAGGCAGAAACTAAGAGACTTTTTCCAATATAAATATCAACAAAATTCTTACAAACCACATAAAGGGCAATGTGATAAGAGGCAGTGATGTATTTTGAATTGATATGATCATTGATTGGGTACCTCTTGATGAAAATTTTCCCCAGTAATATTTGGGAATGCTGACATAGATGTTAGCTATAAGAAACTTATAATTAAAGCATAAATAATAATGAAAACAAATACTTAAAACAATTTCTCAAAATAAATGCTTTGGTACAGAGAGTACATGTAACCTTCCTTATATTACAAAATAAAAATGAAATTAAATATTATATACAAGCATGGATATATATCTTAAAATTATAGTTTATAAAACTATATTATGGGTTGTAGTTGATTTTCGATGTTTTATCTTTGCTTGTTTTCCTCATTAATTTTCTGTTAATGTGTGGCATTATTACTTAATAAGGAAATGATCTCAACTCATTTTTAGTAAGTATCTCCATATCATTTTTCATGGTGCTAAATTGCATGTTAAGAATCTCCACATTAGTATTTATAGAAGGCAATTCTTTGTAACTAGTTTTCTGCAAACTGCTACAACTTTGCAGCAGAACTCAGAAGTGACCTTACCCTTCCAGTGGTTGTTAATTCTTGGTATCTTTTCTATAATTTTTCAATCTGCTTGTCTTTGCTGGAAACAGATAGTCGAATGTGGGGACACTGTTGCGTTTATTCATCACTGGCAGTAAGAAGTAGTTCTTCCATTCTTATCACATAATTTTCAGTGTGTTTTGACAGAAGGAATGATGATTCTTTCTGGGTTAGACAGAAAACCACAACACACTCAGGAGGGTGGCTATATATTTTGACATTTGTACAATATTGTAGAGGATTACTTCCTTTTTGTTATTTATTTTTCTATATGTGTCTAAGAAAAATATGGCCACTGTATCTTTGAGTTTGTATATTTTCAGTCTGAACATCTCAGCAAGAACTTGTGGTATCCAGACATATCATAAGTTCCCAGGAAATGCTCAACTTTTCAAATTCTTTAACTTAATGGGTAATACCTAAAAAAATGAACATATTTTCCACTAGCTTCTACCAGATTTTAAGGTTCTTATTGATTTCTTTGTCACATTCTTTCTCATTTCCTTTTACACATTAAAACATTTCATAAAGGATGTTTTGGCATGAAGATTTTAGTTAACAATGTCAAAGCAAAATTGTACCAGGGGAAAAATTAAATAGCCCAAAAAATCTCTTTTTAAATATGTATATGGCAAAAAATACAGGAGCCAGAATTTAGTCTGAAGTTATATTGACTAAATCACATTTGGAGTGCTGATCAGAAAAGTCCACTAACTTGCTAACTCCTTTTAACTAAACAAAAGTTAACTTTCTCATATATTCATGGAAATTTGTAGCTTTTCAAGGTGTACTTTGAACTTTCTGACAAAGACTGAAGGATGATTATATTACATAAGGATACTCCCAAGTCATTGAAAATGACATTTCTGAATGGCAAAACTAATGTGCCATTTTAAAAGATTTATGTCTCAAAGAAGTAGAGAAACAATGTTCAATGAGAATTCCGTAGAAAATGTTTTAAAAATGGCCATCAGATGGCTAAAGTGGGAAAAAGGCTTGCTTAAAGTTTGGTGCAATTCTAGAAACACACAAAAAAATCCTTGGTTGCTTTTCACAGTATGTATTTTTATATATCATCCAAAAAGACAGAAAATGAGAGTGTTAAAAATAAGTGTTAAAATTTTGTTTTAAAGTATGTTTTACATAAATTACACATTGAAGCACCCGGTTATACACTGTGGTATACTGATAACCTTTAGTTTTAACTTACAATTAATTATTGCTAGAAGGAGAAAAGTGAAGGAAGGAAGGCTTCTTTACCCCAAACATGAGACAAATGGAAACTAAATCCAGGTGCTCTAGCCTTGAATGCTGTTTGTCATTACTCCTTTATACATGTAGAAAGCATGCCTCAAAAAAGTCACACTCTCAGGCAACAATGGTAAGGAACAGAGAGAGTCCTTGCTACTTATGAGAATATTCTTACTTTTCTTGCCTTCTATACAAAAGCTACTTATGCTCCCTAGAATGACTATGATTGACAATTTTGAAAACATTTCCTTAAACTGTTTTTTGAGAAAGACTATGTATTTTCCTTTTTTTTTTTTTAAAATCTTATGACTTAATATCGTAATGAGCTAAAGAGGATCTATTGTTGTTTTATGTTAACTTCTTCTGGCATGTCTTTGAAAATGGAAGAGACATGAAATGACCAGAGTTAGATGCTGGTAGGATGTATCTCTTACAACTAATTCTACCCAATAGGACAGGAAGCACAAAAGTCAAATTCGAACTTCAATTTTGTTTTCCATAACAGAGTAGAGAGTAATTTTTCACACATTGGATATGATGCAAGATTAAGTGGAATTTTTCTTTTGAACATTAACATGATACTGATTAAGCAGTATTTCTCTAGACAAGGGCCATTTCTCAAGAATGTAACAACTTACAGATTAGAGTCACTAGGCAGCAGTTATTGGAATGTAATTTTTTTCCTTAATATAGAACAGGAGTGAGTAGATTGAAGATCACTACAGAAATATTTTTCACATATATAGACAGTAGTAAACATTTATAAAGAAAAAATGTTCTACTAAAATATGAACAATATTTTGTTTCAACTCTTGAGTTTACTTTGAACTTCACTATGTACCTGAAAATTTAAGAATGTTTATTTCAGGAGCTGGAAGGTAGGTTATCGGATAAGATTAACTGGATTATCTTTTTCAGAGAACAAAAGTGTGCTTACTAGCACCCACAAAGTGAATTACAACCTTGTATACATCCACTTCCTGGAGATCTGATGCTTTCTTATGATATCTGTGAACACAAAAAAGCATACATACATGCAGACAAAGCACACATTCACATTAAATTAACAAGTTAAATATATAGAAACTGAAGAAACACAACCATCTACCTGTAAAGCAATTATTGCTTTCATACCAAAAACAAGTAAAGATACAACACAAATGAAAACTATAGGCCAATATTCCTAATAAATATATATGTTAAAAAGCCTCAATAAAATACAATCTCAAAAGGAAGTAACAAATCACCTGGTCTGTGAGGAACGTCTGCCAAGGACATCTGAGTTTTCAGTTAGAGAGCCATTGGAGTTCTTAATGGATATTTATGGCTTCTTGGACAAAATGCTGTTAGAAAGTTACTGAAAAGAACTTGGTTGCAATTTTGATTTGAAAAAAGGCAGCTTCATGGAAGAGTCACATGTAGGAAGATAGATACCATAATGAAATACTGGATAGTTAATTAAGGTGACATTAATAAAGGTTATAAATGCCACTCTAAGTTGGTTAGGCTTTAATGGAGAATAAAAAAACAAACAAACAAAACAAAACAAAACAAAACAAAAAACAAAACAACAACAACAACAAAAAACAAGAACCTTAGAAGATTTGTGACAAGGTGAAAGGAGTGTATTTAAATAGTACTTCAGGAAGATAAAAGCAGAAATATACTAACAGGAGATCTGAAGACAATAAATCAAGACTTGGGATCCTTCTTAGCTCAGCAGAGGCCGCTAGAATCCCCTTGTGCACTCTCCACACCCCAGGACATTAGGAACACCTCCAGGTTACAGGTGAGTGGTGTGCAGCATGGGCTTTGGTATCCATGGAGGGTTTGGTTTCAGCAGCAGCAGGAACAGAGGAACTCTGCCCAATCGGGGGTTGGGACCTCTTCCAGCCAGAACCAACCCCGCCATCTTCCCTCTGAGCCCAGCGTAGGCAGCTAGGGCCATTGGTGCGCTCTCCACACCCCAGGATATTAGGATCACCTCTGAATTAGGGGACCTTGGGATCACCTCAGGATTACAGAAGAGGGGCAGCCTGCTGGGAGAGTTCTGACCCTAGAACTCAGGAAGTGATCAGAGCTCCAGTCTGCTAGACACTGGACTTGCATGAGAAGAGCTTGCCTTCAGAGAGTGCTCTGATCACTGGATCTCTAGGGGGAGTTGGTCTACCAGAAGTGCTGCCAGAGCCTAACAGAACCACAGGAGGATCAAGCTCAAATCAGTGACAGCTTAGACATTAACATCAGAAATCTCCAGAAGGTGAAAGGCAAAATGTATGAATCTCACTAACAGAAACCAAGAACAATGGGCATCATCAGAACTCAGTACATCCACTGCAACGAGTCCTGGATACCCCAACATGCCTGAAAAGCAAGACGCATATTTTAAATCATATCTCATCATGATGGTAGAAGATTATAAGAAGGATTTTAATAACACGCTTAAAGAAATGCAGGAGAACAATGCTAAACAGGCAGAAGCCCTTAAAGAAGAAAAACAAAAATTCTTCAAGGAACTACAGGAGAACACTGCTAAACAGGTAGAAGCCATTAAGGAGGAAATACAAAAATCCCTCAAGGAATCACAAGAGAACACTGCTAAACAAGTAGAAGCCCTTAAAGAGCTGCAGGCAAACACTGCTAAACAGGTAGAAGAAACACAAAAATCCCTTAAAGAACTACAGGAAAACATATCCAAACAGGTGACAGAATTGAAGAAAACCATTCAAGATCTAAAAATGAAAGTAGAAACACTGAAGAAAACCCAAAGAGAGACAACACTGGATATAGAAACCCTAGGAAAGAAATCAGGAACCATAGATGTGAGCATCAGCAACAGAATACAAGATATGGAACAGAGAATCTCAGGTGCAGAAGATTCCATAGAGATCATGGACACAACAATCAAAGAAAATGCAAAATGCCAAAAGATCCTAACTCAAAACATCCAAGAAATCCAAGACAAAATGAGAAGACCAAACCTACGGATAATAGGAGTAGATGAGAATGAAGATTCTCAACTTAAAGAGCCAGCAAATATCTTCAATAAAATCATAGAAGAAAACTTCCCATACCTAAAGAAAGAGATGCCCATGAACATACAAGAAGCCTACAGAACTCCAAACAGACTGGACCGGAAAAGAAATTCCTCCCAACACATAATAATCAGAACAACAAATGTACTAAATAAAGACAGAATATTGAAAGCAGTAAGGGAAAAAGGTCATGTAACATATAAAGGCAAGCCTATTAGAATCACTCCAGATTTCTCACCAGAGACTATGAAAGCCAGAAGATCCTGGACAGATGTTATGCAGACCCTAAGAGAACACAAATGCCAGCCCAGGCTACTATACCAGCAAAACTGTCAATTACCATAGATGGAGAAACCAAAGTTTTCCATGACAAAACTAAATTCACACAATATATATCCAGGAATCCAGCCCTTCAAAGGATAATAAAGGGAAAAGACCAACCCAAAGAAAGAAACTACACCCTAGAAAAAATAAGAAAGTAATCTTTTAACAAAACTAAAGGAAGACAGCCACAGGAACAGACTCCCATCTTTAACATCAAAACTGACAGGAAATAACACTAATTTTTCTTTGATTTCTCTTAACATCAATGGACTCAATTCCCCAATAAAAAGGCACAGACTAACAGACTGACTACACAAACAAGACCCAACATTTTGCAGGAAACCCACCTCAGAGACAAAGACAGACACTACTTCAGAGTAAAAGGCTGGAAAACAAATTTCCAAGCAAATGGCTCGAAGAAACAAGAAGGAGTCGCCATTCTTATATCGAATAAAACTGACTTCCAACCCAAAGTTATCAAAAAAGACAAGGAGGGGTACTTCATATTCATCAAGGCAAAATCCACCAAAATGAACTCTTAATTCTAAATATCTATGCTCCAAATGTAAGGGCAGCCATATTCGTTAAAGAAACTTTAGTAAAGCTCAAAGCACACATTGCACCTCACACAATAATAGTGGGAGACTTCAACACCCCGCTCTCACCAACCGACAGATCCTGGAAACAGAAACTAAACAGAGACACATGGACACTAACAGAAGTTATGAAACAAATGGATTTAACAGATATCTATAGAACATTTTATCCTAAAACAAATGGATATACCTTCTTCTCAGCACCTCATGGTACCTCCTCCAAAACTGATCATATAATTGGTCACAAAACAGGCATTAACAGATACAAAAATATTTAAATTATCCCATGCATCCTAACAGATCACAACGGACTAAGGCTGATCGTCAATAACAGCAAAAATAATAGAAAGCCAACATTCACGTGGAAACTGAACAACACTCTACTCAATAATACCTTGGTCAAAGAAGAAATAAAGAAAGTAAGACTTTTTAGAGTTTAATGAAAATGAAGCCACAACGTACCCAAACTTATGGGACACAATGAAAGCAGTCCTAAAAGGAAAACTCATAGCCCAGAGTGCCTCCAAAAAAAAAAAAAAACCAAAAAACCAAAAAACAAAAAGCAACTAGAGAGAGCATATAATAGTTCTGACAAAAACCTAGAAACCCTAGAACGAAAGGAAGCAAATTCATCCAAGAGGACTAGACGCCAGGAAATAATCAAACTCAGAACTGAAATCAACCAAGTGGAAACAAAAAGAACTATTCAAAGAATCAACCAAACCAGGAGCTGGTTCTTTGAGAAAATCAACAAGATAGATAAACCCCTAGCCAGACTAACTAGAGGGCAGAGGGACAGTATCCTAATTAACAAAATCAGAAATGAAAAAGGAGACATAACAACTGATCCTGAAGAAACCCAAAACATCATCAGATCCTACTATGAAAGCCTATACTCAACAAAACTGGAAAACCTGGATGCAATGGACAACTTCCTAGACAGATACCAGGTACCAAAGTCAAATCAGGTTCAAATTAATGATCAAACAATCCCATTTCCTCTAAAGAAATAGAAGCAGTCATCAATAGTCTCCCAACCAAAAAAAGCCCAGGACCAGATGGGTTTAGTGCTGAGTTCTATCAGACCTTCAAAGAAGACATAATTCCAACTCTCCTCAAACTATTCCACAAAATAGAAACAGAAGGCACTGTACCCAATTCGTTCTACGAAGCCACAATTACTCTGATATCTAAACCACACAAAGATCCAACAAAGAAAGAGAACTTTAGACCAATATCCATTATGAATATTGATGCAAAAATACTCAATAAAATCCTAGCAAACTGAATCCAAGAACACATCAAAACGATCATCCATCATGACCAAGTAGGCTTCAGCCCAGGGATGCAGGGATGGTTTAATGTACGGAAATCCATCAATGTAATCCACTATATAAACAAACTCAAAGACAAAAATCACATGATCATCTCCTTAGATGCCGAGAAAGCATTTGACAAAATCCAGCACCCGTTCATGATAAAAGTCAGGGAAAGATCTGGAATTCAAGGCCCATACCTAAACATAATAAAAGCAATATACAGCAAACCAGTAGCCAACATCAAAGGAAATGGAGAATAGCTGGAAGCAATCCCACTAAAATCAGGGACTAGACAAGGCTGCCCACTTTTCCCTACCTATTCAATATAGTACTTGAAGTCCTAGCCAGAGCAATTCAACAAGGAAAGAAGATCAAGTGCATACAAATTGGAAAGGAAGAAGTCAAAATATCACTATTTGCAGATGATATGATAGTATATATAAGTGACCCTAGAGATTCTACCAGAGAACTCCTAAACCTGATAACAGCTTCAGAGCAGTAGCTGGATATAGAATTAACTCAAACAAATCAGTGGCCTTTCTCTACACAAAAGACAAACAACATGAGAAAGAAATTAGGGAAAGAACATCCTTCACAATATTCACAAATAATATAAAATACCTTGGTGGGACTTTAACGAGGAAGTGAAAGATTTGTATGACAAGAACTTCAAGGCTCTGAAGAAAGAAATTGAAGAAGATCTCAGAAGATGGAGAGATCTCCCATGTTCATGGATTGGCAGGATTAATATAGTCAAAATGGCTATCTTGCCCAAAGGAATCTACAGATTCAATGCAATCCCCATAAAAATTCCAACTCAATTCTTCACTGAGATAGAAAGGGAAATTTGCAAATTCATCTGGAATAACAAAAAACCTAGGATAGCAAAAACTATCCTCAACAATAAAAGAACCTCTGGCGGAATCACCATTCCTGACCTCAAGCTGTACTACAGAGCAATTGTGATAAAAACTGGATGGTACTAGTATAACAACAGACAGGTAGACCAATGGAATAGAATTGAAGACCCAGAAATGGACCCACACACCTTGGGTCACCTTATCTTCGACAAGGGAGCTAAAACTACCCAGTAGAATTAAGAAAGCCTTTTCAATAAATGGTGCTGGCACAACTGGCGGTCAACATGTAGAAGACTGCGAATTGATCCATTCATTTCTCCTTGTACAAAGCTCAAGTCTAAGTAGATCAAAGACCTTCACATTAAACCAGAGACATTGAAATTCATAGGGGAGAAAGTGGGGAAAACCCTGGAAGATATGGGCACAGGGGAAAGATTCCTAAACAGAACAGCAA
Source organism: Mus minutoides (assembly GCA_902729485.2). Taxonomy (NCBI): domain Eukaryota; kingdom Metazoa; phylum Chordata; class Mammalia; order Rodentia; family Muridae; genus Mus; species Mus minutoides. The sequence continues at coordinate 94,649 of LR752043.1, forward strand.
TGGCCTGTGCTGCAAGATCAAGAATTGGCAAATGGGACCTTATAAAATTGCAAAGCTTCTGTAAGGCAAAAGACACAGTTAGCAAGACAAAAAGGCCACCAATGGATTGGGAAAGAATTTTTACGAATCCTAAATCTGATAGGAGGCTAATATCCAATATTTATAAAGAGCTCAAGAAGCTGAACGCCAGAAATTCAAATAACCCCATTAAAAATGGGGTACATAGCTAAACAAAGAATTCTCAAAAATGTTCGAAATCCTTAATCATCAGAGAAATGCAAATCAAAACAACCTGGGATTCACCTCACGCCAGTCAGAATGGCTAAGATAAAAAATTCAGGTGACAGCAGATGCTAGCGAGGATGTGGAGAAAGAGGAAAACTCCTTCATTGCTGGTGGGATTGCAAGCTGGTACAACCACTCTGGAAATCAGTCTGGCGATTTTTCAGAAAACTGGACATAGTATTACTGGAAGATCCAGCAATACCTCTCCTGGGCATATACCCAGAAGATATTCCAACTGGTAACAAGGACACATGCTCCACTAAGTTCATAGCAGCCTTATTTATAATAGCCAGAAGCTGGAAAGAACCCAGATGTCCCTCAACAGAGGAATGGATACAGAAAATGTGGTACATTGACATAATGGAGTACTACTCAGCTATTAAAAACAATGAATTTATGAAATTCTTGAGTAAATTGATGTATCTGGAGTATATCATCCTGAGTAAGGTAACCTAATCACAAAAGAAGTCACTTAATATGCACTCACTGATAAGCGGATATTAGCCCCGAAACCTAGAATACCCAAGATACAATTTCCAAAACACAAGAAAATCAAGAAAGACCAACGCGTGGATACTTCATTCCTCCCTATAATAGGGATCAAAATATATATCGAAGGAGGTGCAGAGAAAAAGTTTGGAGCCAAATGAAAGGATGGAGCATCCAGAGCGTGCCCCACCCAGGTGGTCCATCACATAATCAGCCACCAAATACAGACACTACTGCATACACCAGCTGGACATTGCTGAAAGGACCCTGATATAGCTGTCTCCTGGGAGGCTTTGACAGTCCCTGACAAATGCAGAAGGGGATGCTAAAAATCATCCATAGGGCAGAATACAGGGTCCCCAATGTAGGAGCTAAGGAGCGTACCCAAGAGCTGTAGGGGTCTGCAACCCTATAGATGGAACAACAATATGAACTAATCAGAACCCCTAGAGCTCATGTCTCTAGCTGCATATGTATTAGAAGATGGCCTAGTTGGCCATTATTCGGGAAGAAAGGCCCTTGGTCTAGCAATGTTTATATGCCCCAGTACAGGGGAATGCCAGGACCAAGTAGTGGGAGTGGGAGGGTAGGGGAGCAGGGCGGGGGGGGGGGTTGTATAGGGGACTTTTGGGATAACACTTGAAATGTAAATGAAGAAACTCTCTAATGATAAATAAATAAATAAATAAATAATCGACTTGGGTGGTACTTCTTAGGAGAGTAATCAAATGTGAAATAGTGAGGAGGATAATTAAAATGGAATAATGTGGAGCTTGATAGATGACTCAGCATTTAAGAGAACTGGCTGCTCTTCCAGAGGTCATGAGTTCAAATCCCAGCAAACACATGGTGGTTCACAACCACCCATAATGAGAACTGAAGCCCTCTTCTGGTGCATATTATGACAGCTACAGTGTACTTATATAATAAGATAGATAGATAGATAGATAGATAGATAGATAGATAGATAGATAGATAGATAGATAGATAGGTAGATAGATAGATAGATAGATAGATTTAAAAAATTGAATAATGACAACAAATTCTCATTCTCTCCACATCTCTTTCTGCCCTTCCTTAAAATTACCACTCAGTGTTGCATATATACTAAACAAGATGCAATGAAACTTATGACTAAGATGATTTTGGTACAAGTAAAACTGGGGTAAGAGATATACTAAAACAACTATGTTACTACATTGTAAAGGTGTGCCTTATGTTAGAAACACTTGAGTTGATTAATTAAAGATGTGTAATGGAATACAAACACACATTAAAAGTTCAGAGAGCTGAAATTGAAAATTCAGGGATTAGTTACTCACTTAATTATTAGTTACAGTAACTTTTAATACTAACTTACAAATAAAAAGAAAAATGCAATATAATCCATATAGAATGGAAACAATCCTGTATATGAGTATGTTTTTTTTAATTTCAATAAATATTATTTTTATAGTAGTATGTTTATAGAGGTCAGTGGAAATATGAAGAGAGGGTAAAATGTATATAAACTGACAAAGTTAAGAAGAGAATGAAGGTGACATGAAGGAGGGTTTGAAGGTTGCTACTTCTTACTTGTCAAGACTATATAATGTCTACCATAAGTGACATTATTCCCAATATTTTGTAAATATAAAATAATGCTTATAGCAGTGTGATCATCCAGACACATTTCTCCTTTAACGAAGAAGAAACTGGTTCAAGAAAGTTGAGTCACAGCATCATTAGGCAGCAGGAAAAAGCGCTGACATATGAACTAAGAACAACTTCGCCTTTGTCCATTTACCTAAAATCTGTTCTCCTCTGATAAAATAATCGTATGTTTTTTATAGAATTTATTTGTTGCATAAGCCCTTTCATAGTGGAGAGTTTGCAGCTTTCTTTACCTTATTAAGGGTTTTCTTACAACCAATACATTTCTTCCATTTGAACTCTGCATTGTTTAAATCAGGAAAGTAGAGAAAAAGTACACAGATTTGAAATGTGATTGATCATCAAGAATGACTCCATGCGATACATGTTAACATTAGAGAGCAGATGATATGTGTGAAGGAGGCTGCTTGGGTCTACAAATCTAGTTAGCAACCCATGTCCAACTGTGGAGACTCCCTCATGATCTCCATGCTTCTGAGGTCATGGTTGCTCAGAAGGCTTATATTTTTCTCCAGATTCAGAGTAGTGCCTGGGTATTGTTTTGGAAACATTCTGAGTCCCCTTCACATCTCCCAGGTTTTATTTTTTGGCACGTTAAGCTGGATTATTCAGATCTTGTCTCCCACAGCCCCAATGCTTTGTAAAGGACTTCTCTTTGGGTCTAATTTTGACCGTTTTCTGTTCCTATTTCCTCAATACACTAAGGTTTAGTAATTAAGTTCATAATTGTAGATTTCAACGCTGAACATTCAATGTGGGTTTAGTACTATATTTCATGTCCTTAATTAATAAACTCAAGTGTTTTTAACATAAGACACAGCTACAGAATGCAGGAGCCTAATTGTTTTAATATACCCCTTCCCATAGTTCTGACACTTGTGTCAATTACAAGTCAATTTTGTTTACAGACTTTTGCCTGGGGAGAGGTTTTATTTATTTATTTTCTGAATACCTGGGACTTTTCATAAATTCCTGCTTGACATTTTAGGTAGCCATTTCTTCAATAATTAATTTCTTAGGTTACCTTACTTAGAAATGATTTTACCTTTCTTGATCTTTTGTTTCAGCTTGGTTAAGTTATAACAGTATACTATTTAGCCAAGGTCTACTTTTATCATAATCATAAATTTAAATAACTCTTAATATTCTATCTACCTCCCTAGAGTTAGGCAACTGTAACATTATGGTGGCTATACAGGTGATAGATGTTATTACCAGGCCTGTATGAGCTCTTAGTTTCATTTGCTTCACTTTGTTTTCCCTGTAAAGTGCACACAGTGTTTTTGCTTTCTCACATGGCTCCTATGTATCTTTGATTAGTACACAATTGAAAATTTGGGTGTCCTAGGCGCAGCCCATTAGTTTTGTAGCTGTGACTCTTTTCATCTCTGTTCTTTATTATCTAAATTGACCTCGCTTGAAACCCATATCATTAACTTAGGGAACTGTGGAATCATTTTGCCCCATAGCCCAGAAACTAAAACTATAGTGTTGTTCTGAATCCCTAGGCAGTAAACTGGATCTATGGAAATAAAAGCTATTCATCTTAATTTCAGGATCGTTGTTCATTTGGCTAATATATAACATTGCCAAACTACATTATTTTGTTCAGTTTATTTGATTGTCTTCCTCAGATAATGCAGTAAATCTTGGTGTTTTTATTCTACCTTGGTTAGAAATACAAGTGAAAAAAATATGTATTGCAGAACAGAAAATCTCCAAAATTTCTATTGTATTATGCATTATTTGATGAATAGGAAGGATACTTAAATGATTTGAAAAACCATTTAGCCTCTGGAAAACTTTGAAAACCTCTACATGAATTTAGTAAATAAATCAGTATTGTTGTCAAAGAAAAATAAAACATTTTAGCATGTTTTAACAAACACTATTAAATAAACATTTTTCTTTGAATGTCTCTGTTATTAAAATAACCCCTAATGAGAGAGAACATGAAGTTGGGTAGGCAGGGATGTGTGGATGACTGGAATTGAGGAAAGGTAAATAATGTGATCAAAATATATTGTTTGAAAAAATTACAGAAAAGAAAACACAAATAGTTTCTAAAATGCACATCTTCATATATGCATATAAGACAAGAAAAAAATCAACATAGGCCATTTTGAATCTGATCTATACTTGCTAATGTTATAGTAATTTCTTGTCATGTTCAATAATGGCTACATTTTGTGATTAGAATAACCACAGGAGGCTAGAGAGAGAATGAGTATTGAAGAACAGATCTTAGCACCTCTAACCAGCCAATATTGTAAGAACAGAGGTTGACTGATTCACACACACCATTTTTTAATTCTGCTAAATATTATTCCAAAGGTTCTTGTTTATCTTAATTGCCTCACTGTAAAGGTTACTTGAATATTTATTACAAACATCATTTTGAATATTAAACTAGTTGAGATCTGAGTGTAAACATTTGTAGCAAACTTCTAGCTGGTTTTTGATGTTGTTAATCCATAAGTCTGTCCAGTAGTTTCAAAAGTCTTCTCTTTTGATTTCCTAGAATCAGTATATCAGTGGAGGGAGCATAGTACATGTCTGTGTATTTTTCATAGCTAAATAATTAGTATGATTTTTAGACCTCTGTTTCTATTTAGATGCTGCTCTATTAGTGTTAGGGAAGAGAAAAAGTTTGGAAATCTTTCTTTTTATACTAAATTTTAATAATGAAGCTCATCATGGAGAAATACATTAACATGGAGTCATTATTTTGTTTATAACCAGTATTCTTATGTCTGTCTTCATTCCTTATTTTTATGTCCTGAACTTCCTATTCTCTATTTTAGTAGGAAAAACATTACAAATAAATTCAATTGAAATCACAGATCAGTGTAACTCCTTTGCAGTGCAGTCAGTACACAGTTCTCAGCAGAGCACACCAGGGGTTCATATTCAAACACAGAATTTATTGTTGTTTTCTTACATTGTAACTATAGAATATTGACTGAATTCTAAAGAATATTTCTTTGTTTCAGAAAGTTATACACTAGTAATGATGTCTGACTAATTTCTGACTATATTTAAACTTCTAAAATAGAAACTTGACACATGAAGTTTGATCAGGCTTTTTGAATTGAATGTAGAATTAACTTTGCTATCTTTCACTGAGATTTTCTTTCCTTACTATTTTTTGGTCAGTTATTGTGTTTTCAGTCTTGTTATAAAACCCATTTTTATAACCCTTTGTCAGTTTTTTTTTCAAAGATATGTATACAAAGGATGCAACAAAGCAAAATGAAGAGTGAGCTTCAGTAAGAGAATGAAGGTATAACATCATGTAAACGACAGCCCTGCATTTCACAAGCTTTCAAAAATAACTTTTAAAATGTGGTGTTTCCTAAGGATGTTCACAACTCTGTTGTTTATGGTATTCATTTCTTAGAAAAAATAACACATTGCTATAAAAGATACATTAAAGTCTACATAGAAGGAGTAAAAAAAATGAAGCACTGTGAACTCCTCTTTAAGGAAAGAGTAGTAGCACAAAATGCAAGCTAAAGTGTTTCAATTCTGCTTGTATTTGGTCATGAATGGAAGCATACGTTATGAAGAAGTCTTTACATCTAAGTGTGCTAAACCCCTTCTTAAAAGAATAATTTTGGCAACAAGTGAAACTATGGTGCTATGTTGTGTATGTAATGAGAGTAATTACAAATGGTTAAAGATCATACACCGCCTTCAGAAACATTGAGAGAAGGAAGTGCAATATCCACCCTGTGTTTGTTTTCAGGATCAAGATAGTCACTGTCTTCTAATGTATCATTCTCCATCAGTGATTGAAACTTCAGGAAAGTAGTAATTGCTCATTCACTGATGGGAAACAAACACATGATACTGTAGTTCATTAATTCCAAACATGTTCTTTAAAGTAATATTGACACACAGAAGAAAGGCATAAGCATACCTTTTATTATTTTTTTATTTTTTCTTATTTTCTGCTAACTCTGGAAGTTTCTTAAAAGGATTCAAACAAAACACAGCAAAGCAAAAGATTGTAAATGGCACATACTTAGAGACATCTTACCCCTTTGGTTGACATTTCATAAAAGAAGTGTGACTTTTTTTTAGGGAAAATAGGGCCATTTAGTGTATGACTAGAAAAATCAAAGATTCTCAAAACTATCTACTTAAAAATTAGGTTAGTGTGGAGAAAATCACGCTAACACATAGGGATATAATCATACTACAAGAAAAAAAAAAAAGAGTCTCACCCCTAAGAAGTGAAAATTTTGATTTTGTTATAAACTTCATTTGACATAATCTAAAACTACAGGCAATATTATATGTTGAATATTCAATATCAATATAAACATAGTATACATTTTTCCTATAAAAAAGTTCTAAATTTTTACTCCATGTACTAATTTTTAAAGGAATAAATGAAAACTTATTCTAGAGAGTTAAACTGTCTAAAGTTAAATATTATGCTGTTATTTCATGTTTAATAAACCATTCAAAATGTCTCATCCCTGTGTCCTGCTCTCTACATCCCAATAATCTCATACCCAATATACCACTTTTTGCAAGGGGATGTCTACAATATGAAAGTAGTTCAGTTAATTAAGGAACAGTCAAGCAAAAGATGATGATGCATACTCTCTATCAAAGGTCTCAGGACAAAGAGGCAGGTGGATTTTTGTGAGTTTAGACAAGGCTGCAATCTTTCTCCCTATCTATATAGTACTTGAAGTTCTATCCAGAGCAATTAGACAACAAAAGGAGGTCAAAAGGATACACATTGGAAAGAAAAAAATCAAAATATCACTATTTGCAGATGATATGATAGTATACTTAAGTGACCCCAAAAATTCCACCAGAAAACTCCTAAATCTGATAAGCAACTTCAGCAAAGTGACTGCATACAAAACTAAGTCAAACAAATCAGTAGCCTTTCTGTACCCAAAGGATAAATGGACTGAGAAAGAAATTAGAAAAACAACATCCTTCACAATAGTCACAGACATTATAACATATCTTAGTGTGACTTTAACAAAACAACTGAAAGATTGATACAAGAACTTCAAGTCTCTGAAGAGAAAGAAATCTGAGAAGACCTACAAAAATGGAAAAATCTCCTTTTCTCGTGGATTGGCAAGATTAATATAGTAAAAAATGGCCATCTTACTCAAATAATCTACAGATTCCATGCAATCCCCATCAAAATTTCAACTCAATTCTGCAGAGTTAAAAAGAGCAATTCTCAAATTCAATTGGAATATCAAAAATCACAGGAAAGTGAAAACTATTCTAAACAAGAACTTTTAGGGGAATCACCATCCCTTACCTCAGCTGTACTACAGAGCAATAGTGATAAAAAACTGCATGGTATTGTACAGTGACAGGCAGATTGATCAATGGAATAAAATTCAAGACCCTGAAATGAGCCCACACACCTATGTTCACTTGATTTTGTAAAAGTAGCTAAAAACCATCCAATAGAAAAAAAGACACTATTTTGAAAACATGGTGCGGGTTCAACTGGAGGTCAACATGTAGAAGCATACAAATGGGTCCATTCTTGTTCCCTTGTACAAAGCTCAAGTCCAAGGTGATCAAGGACCTCCACATAAAACCAGATACACTGAAACTAATAGAAGAGAAAGTGGGAAGAGCCTTGAACACTTGGGCACAGGGAAATTTTCCTTAACAGAACACTAATGGCTTATGCTCTAAGATCAAAATATGACCTCGAAAAATTGCAAAGATTCTGTAAGGCAAAGGGCACTGTCAATAGGAAAAAAATGCAACTAACATTTAGAGGAAAGATCTGTACCAACCCTGCATTGATAGAGGGCTAATATCCCAGATATACAAAGAACTCAAGAACTTAGACTCCAGAGGACCAAATAACCCTATTAAAAATGGTAAAGACCTAATCAAAGAATTTTGAACTGAGAAATATTGAATAGCCAAGAAGCACCTAAAGAAATGTTCAACATCCTTAGTCAACAGGGAAATGCAAATCAAAACAACCCTGAGATTCCACCTCACACCAGTCAGAATAAATAAGATCAAAAAGCTGCTGACAGCAGATGCTGATAAGGATGTGGAGAAAGAGGAACACTCCTCCATTGCTGGTGGGATTGCAAGCTGGTAGAACACCTCTGGAAATCAATCTGGTGGTTCCACAGAAAATTGGACATATTATACCTGAGGATCCAGTTATAACATTCCTGGTCATATACCCAGAAGTTGTTTCACTATGTTTGTAGCAACCATATTTATAATAGCCAGAAGCTGGAAACAACCTAGATGTTACTCAACAGAGTAATTGATACAGAAAATGTAGTACATTTACACAAAGGAATACTAGTAAGCTATTCAAAGCAATGGCTTCAGGAAATTCACAGACAAATGGGTGGAACTTGAAAATATCCTGTGTGAACTAACCCAGTCACAAAAGAAGGCACATGGTATGCACTCACTCTTAAGTGGATATTAGCCCAAAAGTTTGGAATATCCAAGATTCAATTCACAGAACATATGAAGCTCAAGAAGAAGGATGACCAAAGTGTGGATGCTTTAGTGCTTCTTAGAAGGGGGTGGGGGGACAAAATACTCACAGGAGGAAATATGGAGACAAAGTGTGGAGCAGAGACTAAAGAAAAGGCTATCCAGAGACCACCTCCCTGGGGATCCATTCCATAAACAGCTACCAAACCCAGAAGCTATTGTGGATGCCAGGAAGTTCTTGCTAACAGGAGCTTGATATGGCTGCCTCCTGATTGGCTCTGCAAGATCCTGACAAACACAGAGGCAGATGCTTGCAGCTAGCTATTGGACTGAGCAGGGGGTACTACTAGGAGGAATCTAAGAAGAGACTAAGGGAGCTTAGGGGGTTTGCAGCCCCATGGGATGAGCAACAGGGTCAACTAGCCATATCCCCCAGAGGTACTGGGGACTGGACCACCAACCAAAGACTACACAGGGTGGGACACATGGCTCAGGCTGCATATGTGGCAGAGGATGACCATGTTGTACATCAGTGGGAGATGAGGCCCTTGGTCCTGAAGGTGTTTGATGCCCCAGTGTAGGAGAATGCCAGTGTGCGAAGATGGGAGTGGGTGGGTTGTGTGGAGAGTATTCTCATAGAGCCAGGGAGTGGGGAGATGTAACAGGGGGTTTCTGGGGGAAGACCTGGGAAGGGGATAACATATGAAATGTAAATAAAGAAGATACCTAATAAAATACAATAAATTTTGCAAGATAATTTTTGATACCCCCAGTGAGAGTCAAATTTCTGCCAAACAAGTTCTTACCCATCACTTATTATTGAAAATTCTTCTTGCCAAATCCTCACATTAAGAACAAGTTTGAAAGGTGATTTCATATTTAGAGGTTACCTTATATAGATATGAGTGATATTGATACAGCCACATGAGGGGACCACTTTGCCAAAGGTTCCTTAGGACTCCCTCTCCACGGTCCACATAATTATTGCCAGGAAAGGCCTCAAGAGCTTATGTCTATTATGGTTTGTGTCAGACAATCAGTCATTATCTTCTGCAGGAGTCTTTTAGCATCCTGGGTAGGGGTGATCCTGGTCTATTAGGGCCCTCCAATAAGGAGAACATATTTCTCATTTCTTGATCTGGGAATGAGAGAAATGGCTTTAAAGAGTTAAAAGTTCCACACAATTGTAGAAGCTACCCAAGGTAGTAGGTCTTTTTTCAGAAAAATAGAAAAGGTCAGGGGTCTAATTTGCTCAGAAATAGAGAAACCCAGAAAGACTTATGGGGTGACTGGCTGATTTGGGTGGGGGACCAACTCACATATTAAGCTTTTCTAATTCTTTTAGATGCTGTGTGGTAACTCCTTGTAAAAGTGGATCTGAATCCGGATGTGTCAACATAATGTCATCCACATAGTGGATGACCAAAATATCTTTAGGGACTGCCCATATTGCCTCAGCCACATAAAGCTGGCAGGTGCTGAGACTATTTTTTCTCCCCTGTGGGAGGACAACCCATTGGTATATCTTAGCTTGATTTTACATATTATGTTCCTATCTTGTAATGATAAAGTGGCATCTGTCATGTAGTGCAGGGGTATTTGGAAAAACAGTCTTTACTATCCATCACTAGTATGTGATAGGAGGGTTGGAGGGTACTAAGATGATGCAATATCACCTTAGTTCTTCCCATTTATTCCATTTGTTCATTGATAGCTCTCACATCTTATAAGAATCTATATACTCCTGACTGCTTTATATATATATATATATATATATATATATATATATATATATATATATATATATATATATANTTCAGCAGTTTAAGTTCTTCCTTGACCAGTTATTTGAGTGTGGACAATTTTGGTTCAATGATCAACCACTGAGACACCCAGATATTGACATATGAAAGCCAGGCTAGTAGTATGGGGTCAGATACCATGATGGAAAGAGTTCCTGCATGGGCAGCAGCCCTTAGAATTAGGCCCAGTTGTTCATGTTCATCAAAGAAAACCCTATTGTCTGTTGTAAGGACTACACTCATGTCCTCTAATATGTCCCTGTCTGAAAGTTTGTGAGTGAAGTTGGTGACAATGGGTATGAAAGAGCCCTGGTTGCCATCTAAATCCCTCCAATTCAATGGGCACCATGCCATTATGGTGGTTCACTGGCCTCCAAAGTCTGTAATGGTGGGACTGGGTTTGAACTTCAAGTGAGGGAACTCCAAGGCCTCATTCTCTGTGATAATGGTAACATTCTCACCTATATCTCCCAGCTCTTTAACAGGAATCCCATCTAGGTGTACAGTCATCATCAATAAGTGTGAAACCTGAGGATAGTCCATTATATAAAAGACATGGAGCAGACCTCTCTTGTTGATAGGGTTGAGGGGGTGCCCCTTTCTGAGTTTATATCATCCTGAGTTTATCTTAGTTCTAAGACTTTCACTCATGTCCAGTGAAATCCTTAATTACAGAGAGGGCCCATTTTTCTTGGCCTAACATTAGAGCAATCCCTATGAAGATGTCCTGTCTTTCTCCAACTTCAGCAAGAACGATCAGGCAGGCCTCCATATGAGAATCTATTGTTGGATCTTTGCCTGTCAGAAAACAGGGCATTAAGAGAGGCAGTCAGAGCCACTATAGGGCCTGTCCTGAGGTCAAGTTCTCTACTGGCCACTATCCAATTATGAAGTTTATACTGAAGTTCATCATTATGAACTGCTGCCACTGCACTGTGGGTTGGAGCTTCAAGACACACCCAATCCAATTATTAACAAGCTTATCATGAATGGGTCCCAAATTGATCCTTCTCTCTTTACTGCCACAGAAACTCTGGTGAGAAAGTCCATAAAGGACTCACCTGATTGTTGTACAAGGTTATAGAAGTAGACAGAGGGATTTCTGGGAGTTTAGGACTTAAGGGACTTGAAAGAGAGTTTGGCCACCTGGTTTAAATAGGCATGTAAGCCAATAGTAGTTTGGATAACTGGGTTAATGTATATATGGCTAGTCAGCATGTCTAGGGTGATGTTAAGGTTTATTCAATATTTAAGCTTGCCTAACTCTCTGCTCAGTCCTGATATACTGACCACCAATTGAAAAATACAGTGGGTTCCAGGCCCACTTTAAGACAATTGTACCAGTCATAATAGGTTTGTAAGTACATGGCCCTCTGTCTTAAGATCTGTTTCATATATCAGAAGTCAGTCCCCAACTAATTGGCAGTCTTTCTAATTAAAGCGAGGTCAGCCATGGGCATAGAGATCCAAGGGCAGTTGGCCACATTAGGGCTGAAATTGACAGGATAAGCTTTGTGTCATTAGGCCCGATGGGCCAAGGGAGATATCTGCACTGCAGTGGGCTGTAGGACCCCATCCTCAGGAGGCTAAACGTGTGGGAGAGGTGGCAATGGCATCCATGCCACAAAGTTCACATCATGGGTACTGTGATGGGGGGCTTGCAGTTGGCAGATTGGGTACTTTTGAATGGTGAAGTAGTTTTGCTGCTGGCCTCTGCTCATCCACCTCATCCAAGGAGTCTGTAACAATGGAGAGGGCCAGATAAGGGGAAGTTGTACACAGGTTAACACTTGCTTGTTTCTTACTATGTTTGTTGTAGGAGGTAAAAACTTCCTACATGGATGATTTTAGATTATCAATAATGGCAAGAAGAATCAGAGCAAAAGAGGTAGTGGTGCACTGTTCCTAATTCACCAGAAACAAAACCCATACCCATAAATTAGGATCCTACTGTTCTCAGGAGATATCCATGAAACTAGAACTGCTGCCACATTCCATAAGGTTTGTTGAGGACTTGACTTTCATGTCCCTGGGAACAAGACAGAACTTAAGGGCTCATATTTGGGGCTCCTTCCAGTTGGAGGGGAGGCTAGCCATTGCAAGAGGAGACACGGGGGTAAATTAACAAGAAAGGGAAAATGTGAGGAAGTAGGAATGTGAACCTTTGCTTAGTGTGAGACTTCTGTGGTCTGTTAGGACACAGCCATACGCCCACAGGATGTGTCCAGTTGAGGAAGGCTGCTCTGGATGGCCAGTCCTTGGCTCTGTCTCCTGGATAGTCAGTCCTTATGTAGAGATACCAGGTAAACTAAAAGTAAAACTGACTGTAGTGCCCTACTTGGACAAAGACACAAAGGCAAAGAAGAAGGCAAAGCTCATAGAACCTGAAGGGACCAACTTCAAAAAAAAATGCTGAGGAGGACACTAGACATTCTTGTGGTGAGGAAAAAGAACTTAGAGGAATTTAAAGATGGTCACTGGAATAAAAAAAATTAGCCTGGACCCAAGCAAGCTCAATGCACATTTCAATATGGGTAGATAGCCTCACACTAAGCTATCAGATATTGCTTGTGACCCCAACCAAGACCCACGGGATTTGGGGTTAGGAGGCACAGGGTCACCAACATAGACTCTGAAAGAATGGCAAGTGGCAAAATCAGACTCATTTATTGCAGGGACTGGCCAGACCTTTACACGCCCTCCCAATCTCATTGATTCCCAAGTAGCCAGATGTGACCATCTTTTTCTCAATGGCTTGCTCCATTGACTGTTCCAGTGTCAGTGGTCTCTGGTATTGCTGGAAGATTCTAGGTTGGCTCAGGCAGGAAGTATCAAAGGTAGGTATGCTCTTATTCCTCCCATGGCTAGTGATCTCTTGAGGGGCTCTGTACACACCTGTTATGGTTTTCTTTACTCTTTTTGTCTTCTCTTTATTTCTTGTACTCCACACGTCTTGTTCATTTTCCACATGATTAATCACTCTTCAGGGCCTAGGGTTAACTGTCTCAAGCTTTTTGCAAACAGACTCCGAAAAGGTGTCAGCACATTCACACACAATGAGTATAGATACCATGTGACAGAGGCTCATGGGTGCAGCAGGAGACTTAAGGGGTCAATCTGAGTCTTTCCATGATATTAGAATCATAAAAACATCATAGAAGATATTACATCACATAGAGAATACAGTGACTGATTTTAAAAGAGACACTACTCATAAGGAGCTATGTAAACTTTGAAAATTATATCTCAAGTTGAAAAGGCAAAAGGCATCAGGGGAATGCTGATAGGGATGGATATTGAGGAGCTAGTGAGTACTCTGTCAAAAAGGCCTTGCTTGTTGACATCGCAATTTGAGTTCCAGTGGATAGATACAAAAGAACACTGCAGAGAATTTCATTACTACTCCAACACTGATAATGACATATCTTCCAAAAGATTACTTTATGATTAATATACAGTGTAAATCTGAGGAGGGAAACTATCTTGGGGAGAGATTAATGAAAAGGCAAATTCAAACTGTGAGCAGTTGAACAGACATGGAGGTGAGACACATCCCACGTTTTATGTAAAGCATACTGTTACCTTTGAAGGCAAGCCCTTGCTGTGAGTTAGTCCATTTGCTGTGACCTTCTGAAATGACAGAGGCTGCTCACTGAGATCCCATGAGAGACAGCTTATTCTCTACATCTTTTGCTTCATGCAAGTACATCACTTTCTCCGTCTGATCTGACCTCTAATCCCCCAGTCAATAAAGCATGAGATTGTGACATGATTCTTTGACTCTTTAGTCAATAAGTAGGAGGTTTAGCAAAGATTAATAATGATGGCCACCAGCCTTTATAAGGCTGACATTTTCATCTAGACAGGTAAAAAGATGGATAATTAGATTGCAGAAGCATTCAAAGTAGTGACACTAGGCCCTTCATGAAAAAATACAATATTAATAGAAATCTGTGATTGTGCTAAGACTTGTATTTCATGATTTATGAAGTACAACTTTTGAGCTGTAAATTCAATTGTACTCTCAAAGTTTCAGACTGTTTGCTTATTGACAAGCCAGAAAGAAAAGAAACATAACACTTCAGCTAGAGAGAGCTTGTTTGTTATGAGCCTTAACTAATCTTTCAAGGAACCTAGGTTTGATTCCTAGCACCAGTGATACAGCTCACAACAGTTTATATCTCCAGATCCAGGGAATGCTGCTC
>LR751030.1:0-56783 GCA_902729485.2 Mus minutoides
CCAATTTAAGACTACCATTGCATTTGGTGCTCATGATGGTTTATTTTCTTCCCATGAAGTCAATTCTTTTATTTGTTTTTTCCTTTTTTTTAAAAATGAAAGTTGATAGTTTTTCTCACATAATATAATTCCAGAGATTCAGAAAAATGGTGTATGAGTCTTTTCATATTGATATGTATTCATAAATCATATAGCATTGTTTTTACTAACTTCAAGGAAGAATGATATTGTAGTACCCATAACAACATGATTTTACTAGATGTGATATCTAGGTGTCTAGGTCAATGTGACAGAAATAATAGTCTTGTTTGAGCATAAGGAAATTCCTCCATCAGTTTGGCCTACATGCAAGCTGTGAGGCATTGTCTTGATCAGTTATTGATGTAGAAGAACCTGGCTCATTGTGGTCAATATCAGCCTTTGGCAGGTAGTACTGGATTATATAAGAAACCAGGCTGTGCTAGCCATGTAGATAGGCCAGTAAATAGTGTTCATCCATGATCTATGCTTCAGGTTCTACCTCCAGATTTTTTTCTTGAGTTCCTGCCCTGCCTTCCCTCAGAGAGGAACTGTAACCTGGGACACATATGCAGAATAAAACCTTACTTTGCCAAATTGCATTTAGTCATATATTACAATAGAAAAAAAGACTGTGACACTACATGTTTATTTAAAATTACTTTTGTTGATGGACACAGTCTCACCTCAAAATGAGTTTTTACAAAAGTATTGTATTTACTATATATAAAATTAAATTTTGACATTTTGAACACATTCCACACATGAAATTATACTTCATTTGACTTCTGACAACAATGATACATTTTTATAATTTCAGTGATTTCCTCAGACAGCTGGTGTGTTAGAGTACCCTCAAACTCAAATTTAATATTTATTCTGTGTTATATATGGCTTTCTTTATTGATCTTGTACCATACTTTAAATATTGAATTATAGACTCAGACAGAAACTCAAAGTTATTGTATATGAAGTGCCTCGGTAGTTTTTAAAACTATATTAAGGATGTTATATAATGATATTATATCACCATAAATTGCATAAGAAGCCTGCACCAATAGTATCACACTTTGTAATAATGAACAAAAGACACAGGTCTCAACCTCTTGATTTTTGCTCTCTCACTCTTCAAAACAGCATCATTTTTTCTTTACTCACATGCTACCTTTCATCTTTTTTTAAAATAAGATCATACTTTGTGTCACATTACATTTTATTTCTCTCTAGCTCCTATCTATGGTAGCGAACCTAAAGCCATGATATACATATTGGAAACTAAATATCAACTGAGTAAAGGGTCATTTCTTTTCTAAGATCTACCTCTTTAGAATGTGCAAATCCATGCCTAATTAACTAACTGTGATAAGATTTCAAGTGTCTACTCAGGCTCAGATATTTATAGTCAGTAGATTTTCATTGTTTAATTACATACATTCTTTAATAATAATATAAGGTTAATTTTACTCTGAATAATATAGTACTCACATATCAAAATTTAAACTACTGTTTAAAAAGTTTCAAGTAAAATAAATATTGTTTAATATAACATTTAAAATGCATAACAGATACAATAACTACCTAAATCTTTTTTGCGTGATGGGTTATTAAAATTCATAACAACTGAAAATGTTCATAAGCTATCTGATGTTTGGAGTCTTTAAAACTGGCATTTGATGTAGCACAAAGATAAGGAGAATTTGAGAAGACATACTCCACAAAACTCATATGATACTTAACACAGACCCCATTATGAAATCTATGATCTCATGAAGCATTTGATTAAATAATTGATAAACAGGACCAGATGTTGTGGTGTATGACTGTATTCTCTGCACTCTGGATGGCAAAACAAGATGATCAAGAGTTTAAATAAACTCTTATTCTATACTATTAAAAAAAATGAGTTTAATTGCTATTTTACCTGTCTACAAGCACAGCATTGCATCATTTACACTGTGAGGGATTGGTGCCTGCCCATGAGGTGGGTCTCAAAATGGGCCAGTCATTTATCTACCATTGGTTTAGTCTCTACTCCAACTTTGTCCCAGTATTTCTTTTAGACAGGACTTATGAGAGGTTATACATAGCAGCTGATTAAGATAGGTACCAACTGATAAACATTGAAAGGATGTCAGGGACCACTATGGAAGAGTTAGAAGAAGGATCAATGGCCTTCAAGGAGATGGCAACACCACAGGAAGACCACCAGTGTCAACTAGTCTGAAACCTCGGGAGCTCCAAGAGACTGAACCACCAACCCAAGAGCATTACACAGTCTGGTTCAAGCCCTTGCAAACCTCTCAGAGCTGCTATATATGGCATTAGTGGGAGAGCATGTACCTAATCCTGAAGAGACTTGATGCACCAGGGTGGGGTGTAACAGACCATGGGACTACCTACTCAGAGGCCAAGGATAAGTAGAATGGGGAAACTGCAGGGGGATGGGAACTGGGAGAGGAAGCACCTATTTAGGGTGTACATACATACATACATACATACATAATAAAAGTTGTTTAAATGCCAGTTTGGGCTACTGCACAAAATCTAGTCTTAAAAATAAGCAACAAGGTAAACTCTACTTTAAAGTAAATATAGGGGAAAGACAGGAATAAACAATTTCATGTTTCTGAAGAATGGAAGTGTGATCTCAACACTTAGAAGGTTGAGGTGGGGGGTGTCTAAATGAGTTCAATTAATTCTTGGTTAGGTTTGAGGATTAGATCACTCTGAACTATGCAGTGGGATTAAGTTACTGTAATTATATCTAATAATGATCATCATCACCATCATAATATAAGGGAGGACAGTTGTAAAAGAGGGTGGGATTATGTTACCGTGATTATATCTAATAATGATCATCATCACCATCATAATATAAATGAGAAAAGTTGTAAAAGAGGAGTAAAATAGGTTTTTCTAGTGTGTGCAAGGCTGTTTTTAAAGGCAACATGAAAATGTGTTTTCCTTAAGGTGTGATACCTAAGCTGAATCGTGAACAGCAAAGGTAACATGATTAGTCCTCAATCTATTTTGGCTAAATTGTGTATACTTTAATGGCACTCGTAAATTACGTGTTGTACAATTTAGTATCCACATCAAGTTCATGATTCTAGTGGATTTTTGATAAAGATTTTATTGGCTTGCTCTGCTTTGTTTTTTAAGCTTATTTTTATTTTATTTTTTTTACAGTTATTTTTTTTCTCTTTATTAGATATTTTCTTCCTTTACATTTCACATGTTATCCAGAAATTTTCCCTTACCCTCCCGCGTCCCCGCCCTGCTCCCCCACCCACCCCCTCCTGCGTAATGGCCCTGGCATTCCCCTGTTCTGGGGCATATAGAGTCTGTATAACCAAAGGGCCTCTCCTCCCAATGATGGCCAACTAGGCCATCTTCTTCCATATATGCAGCTAGAGACATGAGCGCAGGGGGAACTAGTTAGTTCATGTTGTTNTAGCCAGAAGCTGGAAAGAACCCAGATGTCCCTCAACAGAGGAATGGATACAAAAATTTTGGTACATTTACACAATGGAGTACTACTCAGCTATTAGAAACAATGAATATATGAAATTCCTAGGCAAATGGATGGATCTGGAGGATTTCATCCTGAGTGAGGTAACCCAATCACAAAAGAACTCACATAATATGTACTCGCTTATTTTTATTTTATGTAAGTGTGTATTTCTTATCATGCAAGTATTTTGAGTACTTGTACTTCCCAAAGATGTGAGAAGAGTGCTTTGGATTCCCTTGAGCTCTGGTTGTATACAACTGTTAGTGGCGTTGTTGGTGCTGGGAGACAAACCTGGCTTGTCTGAAAGAGCAGCGAGTTTTCTTAACCACCAAACCATCTCTCTTCTTTCTCAAAAGGTTTTCATGGTTTCCCTAAACCAACTTATCGATAGTACTTGTGACTGGTGACTTCAAAGTAGCCCCTGCTTATCAATGTTAATTATCTTCTCTTCCTAAAGGTATTATAACAATTATCAAATGGTCACAATGTATAGGAGTGTAGGTGCTATTAAAAAGTTAAGTATGTTGAAAAAATTAAAAAATAAAAATATGTTACATAGAACATCTCTTTGAATCATGTTCTATCACTATTTTTTCCTTATGGAATAAAGTTCTCATTGGAATTGGACTTTGTAAGTAAAATATAAAATTCAATATATTTATTGAAATTTGAAAATGTTATTGTATAAAGTTTGGGAATTTTATTATAATTCATCCACTGCAAAGCATAGTGAGAAACTTTGCAAAGCTATTTAAATAAAGTATTTAAAACTTTAGAAATTTAATGGGGTTTTACATTTTTCCCCTAAAGTCAAATAGAAAAGACACTTCTTCTGTCATGGTAATATATTTATTAGAAAAAATGAATATGACATTACTATAGTTACAAAAGAATTTGATGTAAATTTGAATATATGTATATATATAACTATATATATATATATATAGTTATAAATATAGAGTATAATTATAAATATATCTGATATATATATATATATATATATATCACATAAAAGAACACATAAATTTAAACATGACCATGTGAAACACATTTTCTTTGGACATTAGATTTTAAAAAGTTAAGCTTAATTTATCATGAAGTAAGTTCATTTAAAACATCCTGTTTTTGTTGTGAGTTCAAGTTAAATGACGTTGATACAAAAATCCCAGAGAATATTCTAATGACATGAACTGAACTAATGTAGCCATTGATCACCAGAAGATGTTTAAGAGACCAAATCCATTTTGATACACTCATTAGAGTCCATGTGCTTGACATGAACTTTGCTGCAGGTTTAGATAAACTGCTGCTCTGATCTCTGTGATGAGGTTCACTAAGAAAACACAATGGAGCAAAACAGTGGGGCGTGGAAGAAAACTTTAATCCTGAAAGAGACTGCCATCATTCATAAGGACTCTAACTGAAAGCTTCCCATTTTGCTTCCTCTCATCTCATCTGTATCTCTTCATTGTGTTAGACAAGCAAGACCTTTGTTCAGAAAGGCCATCCCATATTTGCCTTCCTCACAAGCATTATCATAAAGCCTTAAACTAAAACCTACTTTCACTCTTAAGTAAACATAGAATTTTAATGACTAATTATTTTGTTACTCTATTCCTAATATATACAACCATTGTTAAAATGAATCAAAATTATTATATACTTGTGACAGATATAATAATTTAAAATGTAAAAATTATCATTAGATGCATACATACTTTTATGTTTTAACTTAAAAAAAGTTTATGTTACTTAAAGTTTTTTACTTAAGCAAAGGGTAAATGTTAACAATTAACAATAACAGGTTTTTTTTCAGTCCTCAGAGATTGAGAAAGAGTAACATGAATTCAAGACACAAATGGAGATAATGGAGAAACTAAAATAGAGGCACAGCACACATACAGATAGATACACATGCATGCATGTGCACACTCACACGTACACGTACATGTACACACACTACTTATTACTTATATGTAAAGTTTCACTGGATGCAATTATATTTCTTTTTAAACAGAGAGCTTAAAGCATGTGTAAATGCAGGGTATAGGAGATTGACAGATATGGGATTAAAAACAGAGAATGTAAAAAAAAAAAAAAAAAAAAAAAGAATGTAGAGCCAAAGCTTATCAAGAGAGCATTACTTCTGTCCAGTCTTGGTAATTGTGGCTAGAAGAAAATTCATATCTACATCTGCCAAGTGTCTCAACTTTTCAAGCTAAGTCAACACTTTCTATAAGAGTTCAAGTTACATTAAACTGGAAACTACTACATATTCTTCTTCTTTTTTTTTTTTTTTTATTATCTAATTTAAGAAACCTATTCCCTCCAAACTCCTTCTATACTTTTGCCACCAACAACAGAATATAAAAAAGTAAGACTTTCATTCAGACTTCTGTGAGCAGAGATATTTAAAGCATGTTATCACATGCATTAACTTGTTAAATATTTATCTTTGTGTTAAAAGAAATAGGTTATTTTTTCAATATTGCACCAAAATTAGCATAACCTTCATCAAAATCAAACAAAGTTTTCAAAAATCAACCATGCAGCCTTTCCACAAGCATGTCAAAATAGGCAAAATTGCTTACTATCAGAAAAAAAAGATATATTCCTTCTATTATTTATTACAGCAGGTCTCAGATGATTTTGAAACATTAATGTGTTTTTCCCTTAAGTTTACAAGTAAGAACTAGGTACTTTAGCTGAATGTTAATCAATTTGATTTTTTTATTATTATTTTTGGCATTTGGAGTTGACAAGTATAGAAACACCATTTGACATGAGGAACTAATGATAGCAGAATAAATGAAATTCAAGAAAACTCATTCATCTCCTTAAATAACTTTAATGTTCCATAGCAAAAATGAGGGAGCAGAATTCTCAGTCTCTGGTTGGCTTTTCTGCCACCATCTATGTAAAATTTCCTCATTATCCTGCTTTTCAATAGGACAAAGGTTATAATTGTTACAATACACAAAGCTACATAGATGCATTTTGATTACCCAAAGTCCATCATTAACCTTTGGTTTCACTTTTGGTGTTGCTCATTATGGATCTAAGCAACTTATCTTCTTATCATCCCCATGGTTCTTACATTTCTAAAAGGTGATATAGTCATAAAAGTATATAATTTGTATTCATTTAAAGTTGGATATTGGCATACTAATTACATTTTATTTTGTTCTGATTGCATAGTTTAGCCTATCTGTATAGTTTTCTTTTGTCTGGATTTATCAATGAGACTTTCATTTGGACAGCAGAATATTAGGTGCTTTCAAGTTTTGATAAATGTGAATATAGTTATGTTTTCTCACAGATTTTTATGTAGACAGATTTTCAAGTGATTTGACAAACTATCCTCGAATACTTAGAATGCCTGTAGACTTTCCAAGCCGCTATATCATCTTCAAAGTCCCCTTGTCTTTTTTTGCATTTGATGTTGATTGTTTGAAGTATAGCAATTTAAATAACTTAAGAATAGCCTCTCACTACAATATTATTTTAGTTTCTCCAGGGATAGATGATGCAGAATATATCTATCAATACTTATTTATTATTTGCGTTTATTGTTAAAATATCTGTTACAACTTGTACTTATTTTTAATTGAGTAGTCTCATGCTAAATTATAGCCATGTGGCAATAAATAGATACAGATGCAGATACACACAGGTGAAGAACTTCTCAAATCTACTTCATTAAATTTTAAAGTATGTAACATATGATGAAATCTATATACTTAACATGAATAGTAGAACTCTAGATTTCTTCATCCCAAACAACAGCCTTTATTCTCTCTTCAAATTCTTTCCTTTCTCTTGATTTTCCCATTTAAGCTGATAACATAATGCTCTAGGATCTACTGTGCAGAATGCCTTTCACATATCACTGTTAATTATTATGATTAACATTATTAAAATGATCAGTATCATATTTTCAATTACATAGCAAATTCTTTGTGAGCAAGGATCTTAGCCTACATTTCTTATTTGTTTGTTTATAAATGTGGCTATTCAGACAACTCTATTACTGTTACTTTATCCACCTTTTTCTTTTGAATTAAATTTCCTCTCACTCTCTTAGTTTAATTTTCTTCATTCTTACACATTTTATTATTTGAAAGAATTTAAAGCTAAATATATTTGATCATGTATTTCCTTCCCTTCATGTCTTTCCAGATTCTTTCCTTCACCAAGTCAAATTTGAGTTCTTTTAAAAAAAAAATGCAACAACAAAATATCCCAAAACCAAGAACAGAAAATAAAAACACACCTAAAAAGATAAACAAAATACCAAACGGTAAACATATTTAAAAAGACACACAGAGAGACACACACATACACACACAGATACACACACTCTCTCAAATACACACACATACACACAACACACACACATACAACACACACACACTCCTACCTGTAGAGTGTAATTATATTTTGGTTAATTATACCTGAATATGAGGCCTGTCCTAGAGTGGTGTATATATCTAGTGTCACTCTGTGAGAGAAATGTAATTTCCATTGTCCCAGCAAGTTTTATTCATTATTTCTTAATACAATGATATAAAATATAATAAGATAAAATAAATCTTTTCATATCGAAGTGAGACAAGTCACACCAACAGAAGAAAAAGAGCAATGAAAAAGTAAAAAGATTCAGAGAACCACTCATTTGCACACTGAAGTATCCAATAAAACACTTAACAATAAGCCATTTCATACATTCTTTAGATCAGTCTTATTATATATTAATTATATATGCCCATTGAATATACTATGAATTTGTCACTTATACCTGCTAGGACAGAAAAAATCAATTTTCTCTAACAAAGTGACACTGGGAAAATAAACCACTCCAGGATAGACCTCATAGTCCAGAATAGTACAGTGGAATCCTTGTGTTTGATTCTTCAGTATCTGAATTTATGGGCTTTGCTTATGTTGATTTAGAGAGTCTTGTTTTCTTGATGTCATCTGGATTTTAAACTCTTTCTGTGTCTTCTTCCACAGTGTTCCCTGAGCTCTGACGGAAAGGATTTAATGGAGCAATCTCATTTAATGTGGAGTATTCCAAGGTCTCTTCACTCTCTGCATAATGTCTGGCTGTGGGTTCCTGTTTGTTACCATCTGTTGCAGGAGAAAGTTTCTTTGATAGTTGACAAAGGCATTGATTTATGAGTATAACAGAATACCATTAAGTATAGTTGTATCAGTACATTATTTCCCTCTGTGGACCAACCTCATTTTGTTTTACTCTAGGTTACTGGGATATCTAGTCTCAAGTTCATGTAACCCAAGCAATGGCAAATATGGGTTCCATCCTTTGGAGTATGCCTTAAGCCGAATTAGTTATTAGCTGTTTATTTCCCAGACCTTTGTGCCTTAAGCCAAATAAGTTATTGGTGGTTTACTCCCAGGACCTTTGTGCCACCATTGCCCTAGCATACCCTGCAGGTAAAACACCATGGCTTATAGAGGATTTGTAGTTTGTTTGGTGTTTATGTTTCTCTTATGAGAATTTGCAGCATATGTTCTCATACAAAAGACATTGAGACATATGGGTAAAGGCTCTATTTAAGCACAGACTTGCCATACTCATCTTTAATGAGTTATGTAGGTGTTATCTTCAGGAATGGGGCCTTACTGTTACTTTGTGGAGAGCAACTATTTTCTTGTCAACAGCCTGAGTTGTTTGGGAATCACCATGGGATCCATTTGGCCAACAACTCATGTTGATATAACTCAATCTTGGTAATGGAAGTTTCATTGGGTGCCAAGAGTGGGATAATTAGAAATACCCCCCCCCATCACTTTGCAACTGAAATTAGTTCATGTGCATATATGGATATATTTTAGAAAAAAAGTTTTTTAATGAATTTGGTTTCCATACTACCCCTTAGATTCACCTTAATTTTAGTTGTCTCTTTCTGTATCCACTCCATTCTAATAATTTCTTTTTTAGCAATCCACATAGCAGTGGCAAAAAGACACAAAGAAAACTGTTATTGACACAAATTGAATTGTCCTTTGCACCTGCTTTGCCCTGCTTCTACCTACTTTTCTAATCACATTTTCTTGCTTTTCTTAATAAGAGAAATTGTAGTGTTATTTTGTCATCTACCAAAAAATAGCATGTCTTGACTCTGTAAACACTGATTTGAAGACTCTCTGCAGGACGTTAAGCTTTTATTGATTTCTAGGCCTGTATTAGTAAGCTGTGATGGCCTTTGAAACCTATTTTCTCCAATGTACACCCTCATTGTTGTTCTGCCCCTTGCGTCTCTCTTTTTTTCTAGGTATTATTTTTGTTATAAACTGACAGCAAAATTCAATATGTAGCAGAGAAGTCTATTTGTTAACTGGAGAGCAATTCTGAAAGAAAAAAAAAACCCACACCTTTTGATGCATAAAATGTAAGAAACAAAAGAAGCGCTCCTTCAAGTTCATAGCACCATATGCTAAGTCAATAAATATCACAGAAGCATAAAACCAATTATCTCTATGTGAATCTGTGATGAATATTAAACATAGATTTCATTATATATGTGCACATATATGCACATATAATATAATTATTTGGCATAATGCCAAAAATAAATTTTATATAACTTTTTATTAGGACTTGATTTAACTTCCCAACCAACTAGAATCATGCCTGAAAAATACAAAATGTTTACAAAGAGAAAAGTAACAATAGAAACTGTGCTAAGAACTTATATGAAGTAAAGAAGACTGTTTCTGTTCTAATACTTGAAAAATAATTAAAATGGCAGATATGAATACTATGGAAATGGCAAATTAAAAAAAAAAATCTTTATGTTTTACCTTTGAGGGTAAATCCAGGTTTTTGTGCAATATGCTCTTCTTCAGTTTCCATTTTTAATTCTTTCCCCATCCCTGAAGTTAGAACATTAATATTAACTATTTTCTACTTCCAGTGGTGTTTATGTTGGAAATGTCACAATACATTTTTAAACCTCACTATACAGAAAACACAGGAAGTAAATATGAAAGTGCTTCACCAAACAATATAGATTAAAGTCTCAATCCTTTATTGTCTCTTGGGGATTGAGGATTGGGGCCCATTGCATGAGATATAACACGTTAGGGCCTATAACCTATGAAAATTGAGCTGTATCAGACTTGAAATCTTCTTTCCTGATGTCTAGCTTCTGTGGTTCTAGGAGACACTACGTAAGCTGCCAATTGAGGGAAGCACTTAAACAGAACTACCCAGCCATGATACCTATGAACCACAACAATTACTAGTGTGGCAAGATATGCATAAAGTACAGGAAGTGACACTCATACATCAGCAGCAGCCAATAGCTGTCTAATTGTACTTAATGATCTCTCAGTAAGAGAGCAATCATGTGTAATACTAGAATCCTAGCCAGGTTCCTGGGGCTGAGGTCATAAAACCTTAGAAAAGGATCAAGTGCCACCTGAACAATTATGTTAGATTAGCATAATTGCATTCTATACTCTAAACTTCATTCTTATACATGTTTAGCTACCACTTCTAAAAATAAATATGACCCAAAGCAAAATATTGCATTAATCCCTCATAAATACTGTTCATATGGGCAAAAATACAGTTTGGAAGCAAAATGTCTCCTGAAACTTCAGAAGACAGCTGAATTCAGAGTATCTCATAATGTAGGACTAGGGTGTACATTCAGCAGTAGATCTGGGAACTGTTTTTTTGTTTGTTTGTTTGTTTGTTTTATATTAGAATGATTAGGAATCTAACATTGCTAATATTATCTATCTGCACACTTAGTTTTTTTTTTCTTTTTTTTTTTCAAGCAATGTGATCATTTTCCCTTTGAAAGTGAACAGCGATTCTTCCTCTGAGACAATCAGAACATGTGATTCATATAATTCAGTGCTATCTCTTTGAGAAAGCTGAACAACTATTTGAACTTTTCCATTTTTGCTTTATTTTGATAGATTAGCATTTTCCACATTAACTCACATTTCCTTTATTACCACCCACTAGGTGTGAGGATACACTGACGGATGACATACATGGCAATACAAACAAAAATATGCTCTTTCTTCCTGCTCTGAAAATACACAAATGCTAAAATGAGGATGAAAATGACCTAGGAACAAAGCATACAAAATAATATATGATAGCACAAGAAGGCCCCTCATGTATTGTGAATTATGGAATTTAGTACAGAAATATGTCAATGCTGACTCCTGGAAATAGAAAAATTTGAGTGAGTACCAATAGGATAATATATGTTAGTAGTTACAAATTAGTAGCTGGGGAGATGGATAAGCAGATAACAGGACTAGATGCTTTAGAGAGCCCTAGGTTCAAATTTTAAAGCAGCTACCAATCATCTGTAACTCTAGTCTCAAGGCATCTGACAACTTTCCTATGCACTTTGGGAAAAACACACACACACACACACACACATGGGGCACATAGAAATACATGCAAACCAAATACTTATACAATAAAAAATAAATATTTTATAAATAAATTATAAATTAAAACATTGCTATTCTAAGAAAAGGAGTTGTGTGAGCCACACTCTAAATTATAAAACTAAAAGGTAGAAGTATTTCATTTTCTGTTTGATTAAAAGTAAAACATATGTGCATGTGCACTAAGAGTTAAGAAAAGCCGGTGGATCCTCCGGAGCTGGAGCTAGAGGCAGTTGTAAGCTACCTGATCTGATTACTGATGATCTAGTCAGGTGTTCTACAAGTACAGCAAGCACTACCCTCCCATATATCTCTAACCCCTATGTTCATATAAACATATGTATGTTTCATATTTAAAAGCTATAATTATATGGGAATGAAGCCAAAAAGCTGTATTAAGGACCTCATAAAATTGCAAAGCTTCTGAAA
Source organism: Mus minutoides (assembly GCA_902729485.2). Classification (NCBI taxonomy): domain Eukaryota; kingdom Metazoa; phylum Chordata; class Mammalia; order Rodentia; family Muridae; genus Mus; species Mus minutoides. The sequence goes on from LR751030.1 coordinate 12,407, forward strand.
GGCAAAAGACACTGTCAATAAGACTAAAAGATAAACAACAGATTGGGAAAAGATCTTTACCAATCCTACATACAATAGAGAGCTAATATCCAATATACACACAGAACTCAAGAAGTTAGACTCCAGAGAACCAAATAACCCTATTAAAAATGGGGTACAGAGCTAAACAAAGAATTCTCAACTGAGGAATACCGAATAGTTGAGAAGCACCTAAAAAATGTTCAACATCCTTAGTCATCAGGGAAATGAAAATCGAAACAACCCTGAGATTCAACCTCACACCAGTCAGAATGGCTAAAAACAAAAACTCAGGTGACAGCAGATGCTGGTGAGGATGTGGAGAAAGAGAAATACTTCTCCATTGCTAGTGAGAGTGGGTGGGTTCATGAGCAGGGGGAAAGAGGAGGAGATAGGGCAGGGCTTTTTCAGAGGGAAAACCAGGAAAGGGGATAATATTTGAAATGTAAATAAAGAAAAACAAGTCTCTAACACTATTAATGGTACTCTGTTTGCTTATAGATAGGATCATGTTGTCCTCTGAGAGGCTCCACCCAGCAGCTGACTCAGACAGATACAGACACGCACAGGCAAACAGTCGATGGATCTTAGGAATTCTTATTAAACGATAGGAGGAAGGATTTTGGATCCTAAAGGGGGTAGGGACTACACAGGACGACAAACAAAGTCAACTAACCTGGACCTTTGGTGTTCTCAGAGTCTGAACAACCAACCAAAGAACACACATGAGCTGATCCTAAGCTTCTCTGTTCACATGTATTAGATGTTCAGCTTGACCTTTCTTTGGGTCCTGAACAACTGGAGCTGAGTCTATCCCCAAAGCTGTTGACTGTACGGGGAATATGGTCTACTACCTGGGCTGCCCTGTTTGGCTTCAGTGGAAGAGCAAGTAGCTAGCCTTGCAGAGACATGAAGTGCCAGGATATGGGACACATCCAAGGGCACCCCAACCTGTCCACCTAGAGGAGAAGAGCAGTTTGGAGGGGGAAATTATTTTATGAAGAGACAGAGAGACACAGAGAGACACAGAGAGACACAGAGAGATACAGAGAAACATGAAGACAAATATTTTACTTTGAGCACTGAAGAGATGGGTCCATGGCTAAGAGCACTTGGTGCTACTATCAGGTTCCAGACAGTACTCACATGGTGGCTTACAACTTCATGCAACTTTGATGCCAAGGATCCATGTCCCTCTGGTTTCTCCAGGTACTACTCAGAAATGTAGCTAGTATACATACACCTAGGCAAATACTCTTACATATACAAGTTAAAAATAAATAACATATTCAAAATTTTACTATTTATGAAAATAAATACTACATAAAATAGTTTTTGGTTTGAGGTACAAACCAAACAGAGACTGTGAACATTATTTACAGATAAAGCAAAGATTTTATATTGTAAATTCATTGCATATTTGTGACAACGGATCCACATTAAAATTCCCTGGATATATTTGCTACAGCCTTGAGAATTGAAAAAGATACTGACAGTCATTAGTTAATAAACATCCTTGTTAGACGTGATTGTTTTCATGCGATTTAAAACAAAGCTAGATTTCTCAGAAGTACGAAGATGGTTTTTCTACAGAAGTAACTGCACACCTCATATGACATTTCAGTATCAACTGTACTGAACATCTGCTGGATGTGGTTCAGGAGAGACTGTGATAAACTGCTAGAAAAATTTATTGCCAGCATATGTAAGAAAGAGTCTGGTTGTGTTATCTAATATGAAACACATGGACATAATTGATAATTGTTATGAGATAATCTCAACAGGAAATGACTTCACTGAGGTCATTTTGGTCATCCCCTGAGTTTCCTTTCTTATATGCCCACAAGGAAGTATAGACAAATGGTTATATTTTGAAGTTTTTCTTTATTACTTTCAATAATAACAATATATTAAATATTATAACAATTATATTAATAATATAGTAAGTATATGTTAATAGTAGTAGTACATATATACCTATATACCTATATACCTATATACCTATATACCTATATACCTATATACCTATATACCTATATACCTATATACCTATATACCTATATACCTATATACCTATATACCTATATACCTATATACCTATATACCTATATACCTATATACCTATGTACCTATGTACCTATGTACATATGTACATAGGTACATAGGTATATACCTATATACATATGTACATATATACACATGTACATATGTACATATATACATATATACATATGTACATATATACATATATACATATATACATATATACATATATACATATATACATATATACATATATACATATATACATATATACATATATACATATATACATATATACATATATACATATATACATAGTCAAAGCTTTATAATTTATGAACTTGCCAAACTATATATGAATAAGTGAACCAGTGTCTCAGATTTTTCCCATAGTGCTACAGGTAGAAAATTCTTATGGAAATTTGAATAAAAATCATTTTTTTTTTATTTCAAAGTTCTTGATTGACCGTTGTTACTGCAGAATAAATTTTTGTGGTTTTATAGGTGGAATGGGGCAGAGGTGGGCAGGGACAGCAGTATTAGCTAGGGACAGAGAGGGGAGAGGGGATGAGGGAAGGAAACTGGGGAGAAACAGGTATAATTGAGGGGAGCATTTGAGAGGTCGAATGGAAACCTAGTGCAGTGGAAATACATAAAGGTTAAAACATATAAAGGTGATCCTGATGATGTCTCTAAATAATGAGAGGAGCCCCAACTCAGCTTTCAGTACTGGAACTGAGCTACATCCAACTGAGTTGTTGGACAAAGGGGTCTCATAAAAATCCCCAAAGAACCCAGGCTGTTGTCTGGACCATAGGTTGCTCTCTATAAACTGTAAGCAAGGCCAATTACTGAAGAAAAAAAATACAGTATCTATGCAATGCATTGAACATGGAGAAACAGAGCTAGCATCGACAAGGAGCTTATATCTGGATGTTCTAATGTACAGAAAGATACTATGCATTTTACCAAAAGAGAAACAAACACAAAGCCAGCACAAAAAACATTGATATGAAATGCTGTTCTGCCTGCAAGAAATTCTAGAAAAATGGTGGCACAAACTTGTGGGAATAACAAATCAATTTGCAGTGTGACTTAAGGACCATTCCATGAGATGGAACCTGTACTGCTTGGTTTTCCATGAACCAGAGACTAGATAGCCCAGAGACCTAGGGTAAGACCAACTAAGAATGGTCTGAAAAAAAATAAGTAACAATAACATGACTTCAAATGTTATTCTGCTATAGAAATAGATCAGTGCCTTATTCATCCATCACCAGATACATTTACTCCTCCAGTCACACATCAGAGAGGGGGTGGGGCATTCTTTGAATATACAGCTCTAATTTCTCCCCCAGTACACCTGGAACCCCATAGATGAGGAGTGGAAAGAGTGTAAGAGATGAAATGGAGGACACAGGGGAAAAAGACCCTCTATATCAACTGAGCAAAGCCCTTATGAACTTAGAGAGACCGAAGCAGCAAGCACAGGACCTCTACTGGTCTGCACCAGGTCTTCTGTGTATGTATTGTAGCTTTCAGGTTAGTATTTTTATGGGACTCCTGCATTTGGGAATGACTGAGTCTCTGATTCTTGTGACTATTACTGAGGTTCTTTTAATTTTGTTGATTTGCCTTGTCCAACTTTGGTGTGATTTTTTTTGTTTTTGTTTTTTTAGTATATTATATACTTTATTTTGTTATGTTTTGTTGTTACCACTTAGAAGTCTGTTTGTTTGTTTGTTTGTTTGTTTGTTTTCTAATGAGAGACAGAAAGGAAGTGGATCCAGACTGGACTGGAAGTGGGGGGGGGGACCTACAGAGGTAGAAGAGCTGGCCCTGGGGCCATGAGAACAGGAGAGCTGGTCCTGTCCCTCACCAGCTGCAACATTTGGGAGAATTCGTCCTGCACTTTTCCTGGGGAGTACAATAGTGATGGCCTTGGTGGCAATGGCACAGGTTAGCCATCCTGAGGGTGTGCAAGCAGGAGAACTGGCCCTGCCCCTTGTCATCTGTAACACTGAATGAACTAGCCAGGGTAGTGCTGGAGACCAGGCACTGTTGGTGTGGGTGTGGAAGATCTGGAAAGTTCATCAGCTCCCACCCAGGCTCAGATTCAGGGATTTGAGTTTTCGTGTGTGTGTGTGTGTGTGTGTGTGTGTGTGTGTGTGTATTAGAGATAGAGACAGAGACAGAGACACAGAGAGATAGAAAAAAACACACGTACATTTGTATGCAAATTCATGCACCTAAGCAAGATTTTAAGCATCTAGATGACTGGTAAGTTAGGGAGATCTGACCTTTGGCCCTTAGGATTGACTACAAAGGGCTTTTAATGGCTGACTCATCTTTTCCAGCCAGCTAAGGTCAATTTCTTGTACAGATTATTATTGTTTTCTTCATGAAACTCAATTTATCAGTTTTAAGTATTATAGAATAGGCTTTTGGTGTTATATTTGAATTAATTGACAAAATCAAAGGTCTAGAGATTCTTATTTTGATGAATCTTACAGATTCATTTAAGTTTAAAACAATGGATTATAACTTGATAATTATTTACTTAACAGGTAATACTTCCTTTTGAGTGAATTTATACTATACTTTGTCTTTCTGATTACCTCACTCAGTGTGATTGTTTTCTAGTTGTATCTGTTTGCTTGCAAATTTCATAATGCCTTTTTATAATATAATTATAATACTCCAGTATATAAATGTACTATATTTTCTTTATTCATTTCTTTTTTTAAGGATATCTAGATTAATTAATTAATTAATTAATTTCCCAAGAACTACCCTACCTCCTGGTACACACCTCACCAAGAGAGTCCCCGCATTCCTCCAACTCTTCTCCTTTGAGAAGAGTATTGTATTGTGTATTCCCCCACAAAGGCATACCAAGTCTCTCTTAGATTGGGTGTATTCTGTCCCACTGAGTTCACGAAAGGTAGCCCTGAGGAGGAGTGGATACCACAGTCAGGCTAGAGCTTTAGGGAGTGATGCCTCCTCTCCAGTTGTAGGGGTCTGCATGGAGATTGAGCTGCATACCTGCTGGATTGTGTACCCCAGGACTTATTTCAGCCTGTGTATGTTTTATGATTGGTGGTTCAGTATCTAAGAGCTCCCAGGGCTTCAGGTTATTTGACTCTGTTGATCTTCCTATGGGGTTCTCATCTCCTTCAGGCCCTTCAGTCCTTCCCGTAATTCTTCCATAATAGTCCCTGATCTCTGTCCAGTGTTTGGCTATGGATATCTGTATATGTTCTAGTGACCCTTGTGGGTGGAGTCTCTTAGAGGACAATTATGCTATCCTCCTGTCTGCAAGCACAGCAGAGTATCATTAATAATATTAGGGATTAGTGCTTGCCCATGGGATAGTTTCAAGTTGGGCCAATTATTGTTTGGCCATTCCTTCAATCTCTGCTCCATTTTTGTCCCTGCTTTTCTTGTAGACAGGACAAATTTTGTGTCAAATATTTGTAGGTGGCTTTGTGCACTTATCCCTCTATTGAGGGCCCTGTTGGCTACAGGAGGTAGCCTCTTCCTGAAGAGCTTCCATGTTTTCATTGTTGAGACATCTTGTGTAAGGTCACCTTCAATGACTCCAACTGACTTCTCAACAGAGACTTTAACAGCTACAAGATTCTACACATATATGTTGCAGACCCTAAGGAAGCACAGATGACAGTCCAGACTATTATACCCAGTAAAATCCACAATTAACAAGTACGGTGAACACAAGATTTTCTATGTCATAAAACAAATTTAAACATCTTTCTACTAATCCATCTCAACAGAGGAAACTAGAAGAAAAATTCCAACACAAGGAGGGAAAGTACACCCCAAATATGCAAGAAATTAATCGTCTCACAGCAAAACCAAAAGAAAAGAATGATGCACTCACAGTAACATTTCCAATATCTCATCATTAATAGACTCAACTCACCAATAAAAAGACACAAGCTTGCAGACTGGATATATAAACAGCATCCATCATTCTTATGCATACAAGAAACACACCTCAGCAACAAAGGTATTACCTCAGAGTAAATGGTTGGATTCTTTTCCCCAAGCAAACAGTCCCAAGAAACAAACTGGAGTAGCCATTCTAATATTTAATAAAATAGATTTCTGACCAATAGTTATCAAAAGAGATGAGAAAGCTACTTCATACTCATCAAAGAAAAAATCCACCAGGATGCCATATCAATTCTGAACATCTATGCCCTAAGTGCATGGGCACACACATTCATAAAAGAAACATTACTAAAGCTCAAATCGTACATTGACCTCCACACAATTATAGTGGCAGACTTCAACACTCCATTCTCACCAATGAACAGATCATCAAAACAGAAGCTAACCAGAGAAAGAATGAAACTAATAGATAACATGAATCCAATATTTGAAGTTTTGATATTTATTTTACTTGAGATTTTTTTTAGAATATATTTTAAAATATAATTGGATATGTGGAGTTAGGAATCCTTTTTCAGTTCTCTAAGCTGGCTGTCCTTTGCCTTATAGAAGTCTTTCAGTTTCGTAAGGATCCATTCATTTACATGTTAATTTTAGTGTCTGTGCTAATGTTCTATATAAAAAGTTGTACCCTGTGCCAAGTGTTCCAAGATACTGTCTACTTTCATGTCTATTGGATGCAGTGTTCCTGGTTTTATGTTGAAGTCTTTGATCTACTTGGGTTTTTTTTTTTTTTTTTTTTTTTTTTTTTTTTTTTTTTTTTTTTTTTTTTTTTTTTTTTTTTTTTTTTTTTTTTTTTTTTTTTTTTTTTTTTTTTTTTTTTACAGAGTGTTATATATGAAACTATTTGTACTCTTCTACATTAGACACTCAGTTAGACTAGCAGCATTTGTGATCAATGCTGTCTTTTTATTTCCAGCGTGTATTTCTAACTCCTTTATCAAAAATCAGTTGTCTATAGCTATATGGATTTATGTCTTGATATTCAGTTCTATATTTTTGGTCAATGTTTCAGTTTTTATGCCAAATGTCATGTACTTTTTAATTAAGATGTCTGTAGTATAATATGTAAACAGAAATAGTGAGGTGTTGATCAATTTTATTTTAATTGTTTATGACTGTTTTAGCTCTCCTGGTGTTGATGTTTTTCTGTATGAAGTTGAGAATTTTCCTTTCAAGGTCTAAAAAGAATTGTGTTGGAATTTTGATGGGAACGGCACTGAATCTGTAGATTGCTTGCTTTTGATGCAATTGTAGATTTTACTATCTTAGTTCTCCTGATCCATGAACATGGGAGTTTTTTCCATCGTATGATATTTTCCTCAATTTATTTCTTTGAAAACTGGAAGTTCTTATAGCTCTTTAACTTGTTTGGTTAGAGTTACTTCAAAATATTTCATATCATTTGAGGATATTGTGAAAATCCTGCATTGTGGCCATAATATTTTAGTGTTTCCAAGGGATTTTCCAGATAGTTTTTAAGATTTTTAAAAATTTTCTAACAAGATAATAATATCACCATGATATATTCACAATGTTAAATCAATAATTATCCACACAGGTGCACCTTGTCCTTTTTTGCTTTTCTTATCATTTTGTTTTAAATATGATATAAAAACCGACAGTGTTTAAAAGGATAAGATCCCTTTGTTTTTTATCTTGCTTTACGTAAAAGCTTCTCTCTACTATAAGTGTTATGAGCTGCACTTTTTGGAGGAATTCCTAGATAATTGAGGATGATCAACAACTAATGTATTGACATCTTTCAAAATGAATAGTTGAGGAAATTATTAATTTTTCTACTATAGATATTGATATTAAAATGCAGGGTCTTTTCCTTCCTTAGCTTGCCCATATGGCAGTCTGCAATAATTAATTAATTTAAACACTTTATTCAATTTTTATTATTTTTATATCCCTATTCATATTGAACTTTTATATCTAAAGTACATTCCACTTAATAACATATCATAAGTATCCTATATAAGTTGTGGCTCTGGTAATACTATATTGAGAATTTAAATAATATCTTTATGAAGAAAATACTGATATGTAACATTTGCTTTAAAATGGGTTTGTTTTAAAATCATTATTGGTTTATAGATTATTTTTTCTGCTTCTATCATATGTAAAAGTTTACAGAAAATTTGTTAACTACGTGTGGCTGAAATGTTATAAAGATTTGCCATAAGGAATCTCCTTAAACCTGGGCCTGGGGAATTCTAATTTAGAACTTCACTAATTATATCTTCTGTTGTTTAGATATCTATAGGCATAATTAAATTATCTTCACCAGCTTATGCGATGATTTACATTTACTTTTCTGCTTATTTTGGGTTTATTTGCTTTTCCTTCTTTAGTTCCCTGAGGTAGAAGCTAAGGTTATCAATTTATCTGTTTTACCACTTTAACACATACATTTAATGCTATGATTATTCTCCAATAAATACCATTGTTATATCTCATGAATATTAACATTTTATTACATCAAAATATTTTGTTCAATTTCTGAGACTTTGGATATGAGTAATACATTGTTTATATGTATGCTTTTTTAATTTACAAAGACTTCCAGATGTCTTCATTATTTGCTGTTTGTTTTCAAGTATAACCATCCCATGTTCCAAAAAAGAAACCATACTATAAGAGTGTCTTTTATTTTTTAATGTTGAAGAAGGTATTATAAACAGGGATGTGGTTTTCTGGGAAATATATCTACTTCTAAGAAGAAAATATCAATAGAGTACATTATGTTAAGAAGTTAGATAGGTAAGAATGGAGAGATAGGTCACTGGTAAGAACTTTACTGCTCTTTGAGGGAACTGGAGTTTGATTTCATGAATCAACATTTGGCTTGAAACTCCAGCTCTATTGGAACTCTATTCCTTCCTGTGGCCTCCTCTGGCACCTTACATATCTGACATGAATACACACATATAAATACATATACATATATACATATAAAAATTAAGATTTAAAAAGAGATTATATTATTAATGAAATTACTAAATGTAATAAATGCAATGTCAGTGGTCATTGGGATTGTGTTTTGTAGTATACTCAATTTGAATGAGTAAAAAGTAGTATATAAACAGATCAATTTATGTACTCAGCTTGTTTAAAATGAGTAAATTCCTTTGCATATAAGTTTTAACTGTATAGAAACGTATTTTCATGGTAGATGAGCAATAGTCTATTATAATCTCATTTTAATACTGCTATTGACATATATATATATATATATATATATATATATATATATATATATATATTATACTTATCATCAGAATTTTTTACCTAGCAATTTGAAAATAATTACAACTAAAATACAATTGATTAAAAAATATTCTTTAATCCCTGGAAAGTTTGGGGGGGGTACGGTTGATTAACATTGTGGTTCTTCCTATGGGGTTGCAAATCTCTCTTCAGCTCCTGCAGTCCTTCCCCTTCCTCCTCCATTGGGGTTCCCACACTCAGTCCAATGTTTAGCTGCATGCATCTGCATCTGTATTTGTCAGGTCAGGCTTTGGAAGAGCCTCTCAGGGGACATTTATATCAGGGTCCTGTCATCAACCACTTCTTGGCATCAGCAGCAGTATCTGGTTCGGTATCTTCACATAGGATAAGTCCCTAGGTGGGCAGTCTCTAGATAAGCCACCAACCAACCCATGACCCCAGCTGGATATGTAGCAGAGGACTGCCTTATTGGGCATCACTGGGAGGGGAGCCCCTTGTTCTTGTGGAGGATTGGTGACCCAGGATAGGGGAACACTAGGGCTAGGGCACTGTGGCAGGCATGGGTGGGCAGGTGGGAGAGCACCCTTACAGAGGTAGGAGCAGGAGGATGGTATAGGGAATTTGTGGAGGAAAAACTGGGAAGAGGGATAACATTGGAAATGTAAATAAATAAAATAACCAATAAAAATGAAAAAAAAAAAGTTGTTGGTTTAAGAAAGCAGACATTAAATGAAGAGTCAATAGAAAAGTGCTATGTTAGAGACTTGTCATTTGCAAAATCAGTGAATGTTCCATAAGAAAGAGACATCATGGCAGGCAAAACAGATATGTTTTGAGTGGCCTAATGCTTTTATTAAGACCATCATCATCATCACCATCAATGGAGAAAACAGCTTCTCTGACATCATGAGCTTCTTTCACTCTAACACTTCATACACACACATACACACACACACACACACACACACACACACACACACATACACACATACACACACATACACACATGTATATAGCATTGAGTTTTACAATTGTCATCTTGATATTAATCTACCCTCAACTACTTTCGAGGGACTAGCTTCTTGGTTTAAATTTTCAAATTTAAAATAATTACTAATACTGGTTCTATCCTGTTCTAATTAATTCAGTTGAGCTGAAATACACCTGTCATTGGGAAGGAACAATATTTAAAGTAATTTTTGACATGCTTGTTGTGATAGTAAATGAGACTTGGCAGTTATTAGTTTTGTCATGTGATTCCCTTGGGACTCCTGGCTTTTTATATCTTTGATAGCACTATACCATGAAAAGAAGCAGTTTTGAACAGCAGTCTCTGGGAATTCTTCACAAACATTTTGTAATGAAGTGATTCTTACAGAGGAATGAAGTTAAATTTGGTTTTACTAATTGTTTTCTTTTTTCCCCTAGAAGAGATTTTAATTGGGGTTTTCATTTGACTTCAAACAACATTTTCTAGACAAATTCTATTTGTACAAAAATAAGACTAGGAGGTTCCAATAAAGGGGAATCATTTCTCAGCTACAAATTGTTTATGCATTTTGGGCAGAAGGCAGAAAGCAGATGTGTGAACTTCCCTGGGGTAAGAAAGCAAATGTCCATTGCCACCTTTTGGTATCTGAGACAAAAGGAAACCATCAAGAGGAACATCAGAAATTACCAACAGGAGTTGTCATAGGTTTCACAAGTTTCAGCTAGGATGGCACAGTAATTTTATTTACTAAAAACAAAGGATGAACATTGAAACAAATAAGTATGAGTCCTGATATTCTAATGAAAATATTTGTAGGTTTTGAAGTCTTAGGGGTGAAGATGTTATACTAAAATCCATGAGCGAGAGTTTGAACTACCAAACACATCATGTTTTCTCCTCGGTTGTTCTGGTTTTCTCTTCTTCTTAATCTCTTAAAATCAGATGACCAGCCTGACTTAGAACAGACACTTAGGAGGAAACTTTTAAGCAAACTGCTTGGGTCTGAGCCATACAGGATGAATTTGAGCTCCATACCCAGCCTTCTAACTAGACTAAAGCATCGAGACATGATTTCTTAATATTATTCATATATGAAAGATATTTGGATATCTGTAACACTGAACATCCCCATAACCAGTCTGTGCATGTGTCTGTACATGAGAGCAAACAGACTGAAATTTGTTTACTTCTTAGCCGTTAAAAGAGACAGCAGGATTTTCTATAGTAGGAGAGTCAGAAACATTAATAGACCAGCATCATCATGCAAATAAGGCATAAGGCAAAAGAGGCCTGTTCTACCACAACCAGGAACAGATACACATTTGGAGGCCCAGCAGAAACAGAGAGAGCATTCTACCCCTGAGCATGGTTGTAAGCCAAAACCCTGAGAAGGATTTAAGTGAGCTGGGAGTTTAATGGGGCATGAGTCCTTGGACTGCATTGCCATTCCAACTTGTGGAGTTACCTAAATCACTTTAGGTATTAGAGAGTGAAAGTTTCACATTTGGGCCATGAGTGTTCCTTTGTCCAATTTATATTGAGGCCAGCTTTGGATGGAGAGATGAAGAAGGCAACACAGTATGAGGTCCTCAAAACGAAGCTTTTTAGATCACCCTGAAGCCAGGCTGAGGGTATATACCTTGGAATGGAGAATTTGGAGCCCATGGTTGGGACCTCACCAAGGTAAAGATAGTGGTCAATATCTTGTTAAAATGAGAGTTCACTATGTTCTGAAAAGTCCAAATGTGCCAGCAACATAAATCACATTACCAGCATATACAATTAAAAACCTAGATACCCACAGGGCCAGTGGAAAGTTGTTAAAGCATTCAGCTAACCCAGTAGTGGGTCAATGACGAATTTATATTCATAATTTAGAATCCATTATTCATAGTTTACAATTTTGAATTCTCCAACAAACTTTCTCACAGTCAGTGGAAAAACTTTCATATCATTAAAGTGAGCAAGCCTTAAGAAAGCTCCAGGTATTTAACCAGGGTACCTCTGAGTTAGCTGCAGATTACCTTGTCCTGGTAATTTGCTATGTTACATGTGTGTTTCTGGTTGAATGAAGCCTGGCTCCCTACCTAGGTCAGACTGTATGAGGGTTGTAAGACAAAAGGTAGAGACAAAGAGTTAAAAAAAAAAGACAAAGACAAAGACAAAGAGGCTGCCTGAGAAAAACAGACGGTGCTGCCAGATGATTCAGGCTAGAGCCAAGGAGCTCTTGAAAGCCAGGGAGGATGGTCTATGTGCAGACATATGCCACTGGTTGCCTCATGTTTCCCATCTGAAGTTTCAGAATGGTATGTTAGATTATTTAAAAGGCAGCAGTGGACAGACATAAGGTGGAAAGAAAAAAAGGCTTGGTCTGACCTTATACAGGATCAGGTTCATTCATGTAATAGGACAATTTTATCACCCGCATGTGCGGATAGCCAAAATTCTTATAGTTCCTCTAAAGGGGGGAATATGGTCCCTTATAGAGGCTGAAATGACTTCCATTATTTACAAGGGAAGCTGGAAAATGTACTGTTCCAGCAGAAAACTACCCCTACCTCTTATAGAAGTCTACAACTGGTCTAAGTGGATAGAACTGGCTGGGTTTCCCAGTCCAAGTTGATATATCTAGAAAACAACAGCTATACCGGAGGGTCTGGTGATATCACAGATGTGTGGAAGATTAAAGAGCAAGTGAGCGAGGGCTTATGATATAGAATCTACTATACATGGTAAGAAAGTTGTGCCCGTGGAGTTTAAAAATATTCACCTAAACAAACACGACCAGCCGAGTGACAATACTAAGTGACACACCAGTGAAGATAGGGAAATCTCACTAAATCAAACTCTCAATTGAAGATCTACTTTATGGCAGTTAATGACTACTGAGAGAGAATCTTCTCCGGGAACAAGTCCTTTGCAAGACCACATGATTCCTAGTGATCATATCTTAAAACTTTAAATGGGCTTACTGTGTGTGTGTGTGTGTGTGTGTGTGTGTGTAGCAATGTGGAAGAAGTGATGAATTTAAAAGCAATGAGAAGAATACATAGGAGAGGTAGGAGGGAGAAAGAGAAATTGAAAATGTAAATTATATTTTTAAAAGAAAAAAATGATTCATATTGAAAATAACACACTTTAATTTTTAAGGTTGTTGACTTTCATAATTAGAAAACAAACTAAAAATAAAATTAACGACTCCTGATTTTAAGTAGAGATAATTGAAATCAACAGGAATTATATTGTCTGATCCCTGTCTTTCTATTTTTAAGGAAGAGGGAATCAAGCTTTCTTGTCTGCATATTTGTCTGATTTTGCAAAAGAAGGTTAATGGGGCTAGACCCCATGAGGGGCTTCCCTACTTCACTCACAGCTAAACTATTTTTAGTTTGGCAGTATTTCAAATCTAACAGCAAAAAATAATGACAAGATTCATGGTGCATTTAGATCTGCATGGCTGTATTCAAACATGTGACATAAACAAGGTGTGTTAACTATGTGGAAAATACAGCAGTGTTTTAGAATATCCTAGTACTTCCTATCTTCTGGTTTTAGGAAGATCAGGAGGATTTCTAAAATCCTTAAACTTTAATTTTAGAAATGTATGTGCCCTCACAGAGACTTAGTGTGAAGTACTAATGTAACAACATGGAAAAGCTAAACTAAATCTATACAATATTTTGAAACAATGTGGGAAAAAAATTGTGATAGTTTTAGAATTGGCTACACCCAACTAATTATAGAAAGTGACTACAGCTTGCAATATCATGAATATATTCTGTGTGTATTTATGTATGAAATATGCATAGTAGCCTTATAGCATGTTTTGGAATCATTAACATTATAAGAAAGAATATAAACATGAGATAAGATAATATGGAATATCTATTAACATGTATATTTTTTCTTTTATTGGATGTTTTATTTATTTACATTTCAAATGTTATTCTCTTTTCCAGTTTCCCCTCAGGAAATCCCCTACCCCATCACCCCTGGCTTCTATGAGGGTACAATACCACCCACCCACCCACTACCGCCTCCCTGCCCTGGCATTCCCCTACACTGGGTCATTGAGCCTTCACAGGACCAAGGGCATCTCCTCCCATTGATGCCTGACAAGTCTATCCTCTGCTATTGATTTGGCTGGAGCCATGCATCACTCCATATGTAATCTTTGGTTGGTTGTTTAGTCGCTGGGAGCTCTGGGGTGTCTGGTTGGTTGATAGTGTTGCTTTTCCTATGAGGTTGCAAACCCCTTCAGCTCAAGTTCCTTCTATAACTCCTCCACTGGGGACCCTGTGCTCAGTCCAATGGTTGGCTGTGAGAGCATCTGCCTCTGTATTTGTCAGGCTCTGGCAGAGCCTCTCAGGAGACAGCTATATCAGGCTCCAGTCAGTAATCACTACATAGCATCTGCAATAGTTTCTGGGTTTGGTGACTGTATATGGGATGTATCCCCAGATGGCTCATTCTCTGAATGCCCATTATAGATGAAGAAAATGGAAAATTAAGTAAATAATTTAACAGTATAACATAGTCATAGAAGAGGCATACTTTTTTTTAAACCATGTGATTGCAGTGATCCTATTTTTACTCTGTATGAAATATTTCTTTTATAATTAATCTATTTGTTAAAAAATGTTTTCTATTTTGTTCAAGGAATGTGATGTATGGATTGGAGAAATGACTTAATGAGTGAGGTGTCTGTTGTACAAATGCAAGGAAGTGAATTTGAGTTCCTAGAATCATTTTAACGTAGTAACATGTGTCCATAATGTAATAACTTCTGTAAGAAAAGGACAGAGACTGGAAAGTCCTTGGAAATTCACTTACTGTTACAACAGTGAAGAACAAATACTCAGTTATGTATTATACAATGTAGATGGTGACACAACCCGTGAGCTTGAATCCTGATCTCCACATTTTGTCTGTGTATTAACACACACACAAACATGCATACACATGAACAAATATTGTAGGTGGATATTCTAATTTCTATTGATATTGTACTATATATTTTATTATACCATTTAAAAACATATTGTACTTATTAATTCTTTGATAATTAATCAATGACTAATGTGCCTACAATAATTTACTAAGCTAGTTCTAATTTAATGACTTCACACTCTATTAGAAACCCATTTCAAACATTTTTGCTGTGATATAACATTTGATATTGTGTGTGCATATCTCTAAAAGGATTGGCTTATATTTTTGTACACTGTATCATTTGAACAAAATTTGGATATATTTTTCTAGGGTGAAGCAATGTCTTTCAAATTTATTTTAATATTAATGTTTTGATTTTCTCCCCTGATCATTGCTCTTTTACTGACATCTAGCAAAAGTAAATAAATAAATAATTAAATTCTTTCCCAAAGTGTTTCAACTAACTTTGCCTCGACCCATAGGATTATAATTGTCTATGGCCGTGGTACTACTCAATACATTTCTAAAATAATACTTAAACTTTTGAAATCTCAGCTAATATATTGGCTGTGGAATGGACATATTTTAGCAGGCATGAAAATATCAATCTTGTCATGCATCTCTACCGTGACTGATGAACAGATCAGGTGCTTATCAGTGCTCATTAGTATTTTGAAAAACTTTCTCCTTCATTTCTGGAAAGTATACTTTATATTTTGAGTTATAAATAGAATATTTAACATTCTATCCTCTAATCAGATTTTTATCATCTACAGTGTATTGTTTTGTTTACAGGGAACACAAAGTAGATTTAGTAAGGTCCCCCCTTTTACTTTTCTTAATCCTTAACATGGATTTTCTGGTTCTCTCTCAAGTTCATGGCATCTATTCCTTAAATTATCATTATACATTCCTAACAACACCCTGATCATTCCATAAAATGTTATTTTTATTTTTAGTAGAGGTTTTTAAATTACTAGTATATTTACAGATTACAACTTGGTTCTATTTAGGTATTAGCTGTGATAGAGCTGGCTGATGGAGTCAGCCTGTTCTTGGATGTCTTGAAGCAAGGCATTGATTGTTTCTAAGTAACTGTGAAAGATCTATATGGTGTCTCCTTTCAATAGAAGATTTTTTGCCTAGACTAACAGTGAACTGCCCATAGCCTCCATCAGTGGTCTGAAGACCTCCTGAATAACTTGTGGCTATCTATATTAGAATTTGTAATATGGGCTAATGCCATGGTTCTGAAGGTTAAGGCACCTGTCACCAATATAATCATAGAGAATATAAAAAGAAATTTCAACTTTCATATACTTATTAAAAGTTTCTTTTTACCTCATTGAATGATCTTCTTTAAAAAACGCATCATTTACTGAGAAAAAAAATGTGTATTCTGCCATGCTTGTATGGGATGTTCTGTAGATACTTATGGATCTATTTAATTTTTCGTGCCTTTTAGGGCATATCTTTATCTGAACCTTTTTTTGCTCTAGTTTGAGTTCTGTTTTGTCAGATATAATGATGGTGATTCCTTGTTTACTGGCTACAGTTCTTCATATTAAATGTGCATTCTTTGGTATGTTTTATGATTCAATCTGCCAACATATATCTTTAAATTAAGAATTGTTATCATTATTATTTGATTTATTAATAAAAAGTATATATTAATTCATGTTAGTTTCTTGACTTTTTTGTGTTCAATTATTTCTTTTCCCTTATTAACCTAATGTTTATTCTAACATAGTTTACTCTCTGCTGAGATGTTGGAACAATTTCTATCTTTAGACACAATCTGAAAAATATTTTAGTGAGAATGTTTTAAATATTTTTAGATTACAAAGAAGCTTTAATGACCTTTAAATGACCTTTAAATGAAGATAAATGACCTTTAGTCTCATATTCACTAATTAAATGCTAAGACACTGAAAAAACTGAAGGAATTTAAAAACCTAGTAAAATCCTTAAAATTCATCAACAAATACAAACAAAAAATAAATAACATAAGCAATCTTACCTACAACAGCATCTTCAGTGTCTATGAAATGATATTGTTTAATGAGCAGTAATTCCTAAAGAAAATTCAATAATGTTTATATTTCTCACATAAAACAATAAGTTTTAAATAAAGGAGATCAAGGGGATACAACTTGGAAAAGAATCAAGCCTCTTTATTAGCAAATGATATGATAGTATATACAAGTAACCCAAAAATGCTACTAGAAAACTCCTAAAGCTGAAAAACACCTTCAGCAACATGGCTGGATACAAAATTAACAGCAGCAGCAACAACAACAACAACAACAACAACAACGAAATCAGTAGCCCTTGTTTGTACAAATGATAAACAAGCTGGGAAAGAAATCCTAAAACAACATCTTTTTCAGTAACAAAGATACAATAAAATATGTTGTTATAACTGTAACCAAGCAAGTGAAAGACATATATGACAAGAACTTCAAGTCTGAAGGAAGAAATTCAGGAAGATATCAGGAGATGAAAAGAACTCCCATTATCCTGGAGCTGCATGACTTTGTAGAATTGACATAGTAGACATGGCCATCTTACCAAAAGCAATCTATCAGGACGCAAAGGGAGGGACCTTAGATGAAATCCTGACATAGGGAGAGCGAATTTATAGAGCCCACCTCCAGCAAGAAGACAGGGCATCAAATGAGGGAGAAGGGGGCCATCCCACAGCTGCAACTCTGACTCATACTTGTCCCTGTCTGAAATAACTGCAGGGATGGAAATGGAGAGGAGCCTGAGCAAAAGAAGGTCTAGATAAAAGCCTAAAGTGAAATCCAGATCAAGGGGAGGTCCCAAGGCCTGACACTATTCCTGAGGATATGGAGTTCTCACAAAAAGGGGCCTAGCATAACCACACTCTGAAAGACCCAACAAGCAGCTGAAAGAGTCAGCTGCAGATATTTGCACTCAACCAATGGATAGAAGCTGCTGACCATTGTTGATGAATTAGGAAAGGTTGAAAGAAGCTGAAGAGAAGGGTGATCCTGTAGAAGGACCAACAGTCTCAAGCTGGACCCTCAAGATCTCTGCAACACTGGAAAAGCAAACAGGCAGCATACACCAGCTGAAATGAGTCCCCGAACACGGAAACAGGAGAGGACTTCTAGATCTGTGTTCATTCAGAGAAGATGCACCTAACCATCAAGAGAATGGAGGCTTCAGGGAGTTTAGAGGTGGAGTAAGGGTGTGGACATTCACATGGAGATAGGGGGATAGGGAAGAGGCATGAGATGTGGAACAGTCGGAGGGTGGATGAAGTGCGGGGAATAAAATATGGAGTGTAAAAAAATTAATTAATTAAAAAATCTTTCACTCAATTCTTTTTTTTTTTTTTTTTTTTTTTTTTTTTTTTTTTTTTTTTTTTTTTTTTTTGGTTTTTCGAGACAGGGTTTCTCTGGATAGCCCTGGCTGTCCTGGAACTCACTTTGTAGACCAGGCTGGCCTCGAACTCAGAGATCCGCCTGTCTCTGCCTCCCGAGTGCTGGGATTAAAGGCGTGCGCCACCACGCCCGGCTTCAATTCTTAACAGAGCATGAATGAACAATTTTCAGCTTCATCAGGAAAAAACATGAAACTTAGAAGAGCTAAAATAAATTCTGTACATCAAAAAACTTCTGTCGTATTATCATCCCTAATCTCAAGCTGCACTACAGAGCAATCGTAATAAAAACTGTATGGTATTGGTATAGAAAGCAACAGGAGGGGAAAAGAAACTGGTTAGAAGCCTACATGCTATCTAAGCTGCATATTTGCTACAAATGTGTAGTGGGTCTATATTCAGCTCCTGCATTCTCCCTGGACAGTGGACCAGGCTTTGTGATGCTCCATGGTACCAGGTGAGTTGACTCAATGGGTCTTCTTGTGATGTCCTTGACCCCTCAGACTTGGAATGAAAATATGGGGTAAGAAGGTGTGCTGAGAGGTCCGATCTGTACGACAAACTGACACCCAGATACACAGCCGGAGGTAGGTCACGACAACCTTCAGAGTGTTCTCTTTTTCAATACGATCCAAGGACAAAAGTTAGTATCGTCTCAAAGTAATGATCACCCTAAAGAATGTTCCCTAGTCAGAGTTCAAGCCCGTGTCATTGGTTGGCTGTTCCCTCACTCTCTGCTCCAACTTTATCCCTGCACATCTTGTAGGCCTGATAAATTTAGGGTTGAATGGTTTATGGATGGATTTGTCTCACCCTCCCTCCTCTGAAAATCTGCCTAGCTACAACAGGTGGCAACTTTGGTACCTTCTTATTAACTTATTCACTTAGCAATAATTCATATTATGCTTTTATCATGGAGTAAAAAGCAATAGATTTACAGTGAAGAGTCATAGAATATAGAAACGGAGGTAGAAAAATATTTTCCAAATGGAAAGATATTGAACTAAATTTCAGATATTTTGTAAAACATTTATTCCCTAACTTTGACATATTTTATGTAATCTACATATTCAAGACTAAAATGTCCAAGATATAGTGAAATATATGTAGGCTTTTAGGAAAATAACTATACATTACATGTTTAGAAATTTGAGTTCTAAATCTGAATGTATGTAGTAAAGTAATTTAACTTCCATACATTTAAACTACAGATAGCAGGGACTAGGCAGATGGCTCAGTAATTAAGAATGTATATTGTCAATACACAAGAAACAAGTTCATTCAGTTTTTAGCACCCATATCAAGCACATTCATAACCACCTGTATTTTCCACACTAGGGTACCTGAGACCATCTTGTTTTCCAATATATTTTCATTCACATGCACAAATATACACCCAAAAAGTGACCAACACACACACATCATTAAATTGTAAAAATTCAAATTGGTATATAGATAACAAACAACTGCAATTATAGATGACACCTTAGTTTGGCTTATTTTCTTGAAGAGTGTATAATCTCATTTGATAAAGCTTTAATATAACTGGCATATTGATCTTTCTCCACAGAAGATTTTCTTAAGACAGTAGAGAACACTCCATTTATAAAGCTCCTTTTACTCTCTCATGTATTTCTTGTCATTCTGTAACCATTTCATGGACTTTTCCTGTGGATTGCCTAGTGGCTACCTTTATACTGCTCTATTAGTGTGCTCAGGCAGAGAGCCTTCCATTTCCCTGGAGGAACATGCGATATCAGGAATCTTCAATGGCATTTTGTACAGTTCACCTAAGATGACAGTTTATGATTTTTTAACTTTTAATTTATTTTTACACTCCATATTCCATTCCATGCACCCCCAAACCACCCTCCTTCTGTTCTATATCCCACACCTCCTCCCCACCCCACCTGTCTCCCTTTGGATACCCTCAGCCCCAACCTCATCTGACCTCTAAACTACCTGGGACCTCCAGTCTCTTGAGGGTTAAGTGCAACATCTCTGAATGAACACAGACATGGAAGTCCTCTGCTGTATGTGTGTTGGGGGCTTCATATCAGCTGGTGTATGCTGTCTGTTTGGTGGTATAAACAGACAGCATTTGTTTGAGACATCTTGGGGGTCCAACTTAATTGAGACTGCTGGTTTTCCTACAGGATTGCCGTTCTCCTCAGCTTCGTTCAGCTTTCCCTAATTCAAACAACAGTGGTCAGCTGCTTCTGTCCATTGTCTGGGTGCAAATATCTATCTACATCTCACTTTTTCAGCTGGTTGTTAGGTCTTTCATAGGGCAGTCATGATAGATCCCTTTTGGTGAGCTCTCCATATCCTCAGTAATAGTGTCAGACCTTGGAACCTCACCTTGAGCTGGATTTCACTTTGGTCTTGTTATTGGACCTTCTTTTCCTAGTGCTCCTCTCCATTTCCATCCCTGTAATTCTTTCAGACAGGGACAATTGTGGGTCAGAGATGTGACTTGAGATGGCAATCCCTTCTCTCATTGCTGCCCTGTCTTCCTCTTGGAGGTGGGTACTATATGTCCCCTCTCCCAACTGTCCAGTGTTTCATCTACGGTCCTTCCCTTTGAGTCTTGGGAGTCTCTCACCTCCCAGGTCTTTAGTGCATTCAGAGGGGTCCCCCAAACCTCATATTTCCTGAGTTTGCCTGTTTACATTTCAATATTTTTAATATGTATTATTTATTATTTTTAATTTGACTCAGTACAAGGGTCAATGGCTCTTGTACTGAATGATGTTGCTGTACGAAAATATTTTTTGTACAAATGACCACAGGATGTGAAAGTAGTAATAACAGAAAATCACCTGCATTATTTTTTCTGGTCAAACAGTTAGAAAAAACCTTTCCCTGCTTATACTTTTACAAGGATTGTTCTTTGCCAGGCATTGTGGTACATGCATTTACTCCCAGCCCTCTGCAGGCAGAAGAAGAGGTCGTTGAGTTTGAAAGTGGCTTCATTATAAATTCTGTCCAGCATGTCCACATAGTGAGATCCTTCTCAAAATTGAAAAAATGTTCTTTTTAAAAAATTAGCCCTGCTTATCATGTATGTACTTTTGTGATAACAGTGTGTACTCTGGATAAATAAAGGTTCTCAGAAGCAAACTCTTTGTGGCTTTGTCCTAATTTCACTAGGCCAAACAAAAGGAGGTAAGCATGTTTTTTAACAAAGCAGTTATAGAAAATCCTCAAGAAAAACAAAATGTGTGAGTATGCTCTCATGATTGTCTAGTAGATCATCTTGTATCCAAAATAATCAAAAAGAATAATTATATAATTTGACCAATATCAAATTACACATTATTTTCTGCCATTTTTCTTAATAGAAGACATTCCTACCTAATAATTGTGGTCCAAACAGTAATTGCAGTAATATACATGTTCTTTCCAAAGTTGTCCTCACCAATCAAATGGTTTCTCAACAGTTTCCTTTCAACAAAGGAAATCAACAACACTCTTCTTTCTACTCTCCCCTTCACATATACATTAGAGCAATAATTTTTATATGGGTATTTCTGTCCGTGGTATCTGTTTTAGTTAGGGTTTCATTGCTGCTGAGTGACACCATGACCATGGCAACTCTTATAAAAGGAAACATTTAATTGGAGCTGGCCCACGGTATCAGAGGTTCAGTCCATTACCATTATGGTGGAAACCATGGTTGACTCACAGGCAGCCAGAGCTATGTTAGAAGCATATAGAGTATATTGGCATGGAGGGATAGATAGAGGCCATCCCACATAAAGGAGAAAGAATATTCTAATTATACCTTTATTCATCTAATATATCTATTTTATTAAATATATATACCATTTTAAAATAGCAAAGTTGTTTGATACTATCTGTTTTTGCATATAAAGTAGTCCAATTCTTTTCTGACCACAAAGAGAAGACTGAGTACCACACTGTGTATAGCTTAAACACCAGGGGCGTTAAAGCATGCCTCACAATGACACACTTTCTCCAAGAAGGGCACTCTTACTCCATGAAGGCCACATCTCCTAATAGCGCCACTCCCTATGGAGCCACACATTCACACACATGAGTCTAGAAAGGGACATACCTATTCAATCCACCACAGTATCTCATCACTTTTTCTGACATTTTTAAATATACAATTAATTTTCAAGACCTAAAATACCAATTCAAAATATGTCTTTATCATCTCTCTCTCTCTAAATAGAGCAATCTATTTTTATCTAACTATAAATTATCTATCATCTTACTGTCTATACAAATATATAAAATATAAACCTATAATTATTTTTCTCTATTCATTTGTACTAGATCTGAATAATACATATTCTACTTTTGGAAGTTTCAGATTCCTCCCAACAAAATCTATTTCTAAAATAAGAGAGCAAAACTTGTTGCCAGAAAATAATGCCTGGCTAAGAAAGTGACAACTGAGTGAGCAGGTATACAGAATATGGAGAGGGTAATAGCAGCTACCTGGTAGTACCCAGTGTTTTATTATGGTAACCCATAGAACTGGTAAAATGACAAGGGGAAGAACACTTGTATTCATGTGATCTCAGACTCTCTAGGACCATAACAACAAAAGTCAATGTATTCGTTAAGTGCAAAGCTCCCATGTGGGGTATGGTCTGTCAGAGTTTAAGATCAATTTGCCTGTTAACAGGCTCTGTTTCCAAAGTGTCTGGGCATCTTCCAGTTTAAATTGTCTGAACCTGGATTGTATTAGTGGTTCTGTGAGAAAAGAAGTGCATCTGGAGACGATATATCTGCTTTCTTTCTTTTTAATCTTTCTCTTATTCTTTGTTTCTTTCTTTCTTTTTCCAAGTTTTCACAGAGGTATAATTATTGAACTTACAGAAGTGCTAAGTGAGACAGAGTGAGCTGTGTAAGGTGAAAGTGTTGTACATTCTGCCTGAGGGCAGCAAAGGGCTGGAGTACTTTGCCTGCAAAAACAGATGGTAGCAAGCAGCTTGGCTATTTTGAAATTGTATGGGTAATCAATAAAGTAGATATATTAGAAGAATAAATGTATAGGTAGTTTTCTTCTAGTTTATATTGGAAAGCCTCAATCTACCTCTCTATTTCAACTCACTTGGTAAGCTTCTACTATGGGAATATATGCTTAGCACTTTCTTTCTCATGGTTGCCCTAACTTTGTGCTATCTTTTAGCCGAGTATTTCTAAATATGTCTGAGAAAATTGGTAGGAAACTATTCCCTGTGCCAATGTTTGCCAAAGAGGAAAGAGGGAGTTGAGAAAATCAACTATGGGGCTGGAGAGATGGTTTAGTGGTTAAGAGCACTGACTGCTCTTCCAAAGGTCCTGAGATCAAATCCCAGCAACTACATTGTGGCTCACAATAATCTGTAATGGGATCTGATGCCCTCTTCTGGTGTGTCTGAAGACAGCTAGTGTATACTTACATATAAGAAATAAATAATTACAAAAAAATAAAAATAAAATAAAATCCAGAGGAGTAACAGATTTAAAAAGCAAAACAAAAAACAAAAACCAAACCTTTTAAAAAAGAGAAAGAAAATCAAGTGTCTGTGGGCTTTAGACACAGGTGACTTCAGTATGAAATTAAACTTTGTACTCTGTAAACTAAAAAGTTTTGTTAAATATATTTCCATATATAATAGATACACATTGACAAAAATTTCTAAAAAATTAATTTTTGATAAAATTTTATTCTGAAGATAAATACAAGACTTGAGGACTTTCAAAAAGTTGGTTTTTCCCTTCTCTGATTTCCAACTTTTTCTACCTCAAACTGATGCTATCCATTAGTTAAAGGCATGTTTGGAAACATTTCTTTCTGATTAAAACAATGAGAGCAAATTATAAGGTAGGTAACACCTTGCGACAACAACCATTAGATTTTTTTTTCAACTTTTATTAGATATTTTCTTCGTTTACATTTCAAGTGTTATCCAGAAAGTTCCCTATACCCTCCCCCCTCCCAGCCCTGCTCCCCTACCCACCCGCTCCCACATCTTGGCCCTGGCGTTCCCCTGTATTGGGGCATATAAAGTCTGCATGACCAAGGGGCCTCTCTTCCCAATGATGGCCAACTAGGCCATCCTCTCTATATATGCAGCTAGAGACATGAGCTCAGGGGGTACTAGTTAGTTCAAACCATTGACTTTAATGGCATTCTAGGAAAACGAAGGCACTTCATCAAGTGGAGTACAGTTACTAAGTACCAGTTATTTTCCTTAAGGGAGCTTGAACACATAATTATGACTCTTCTGATTTTTCTTTTTTTATTAGATATTTTTGTTTACATTTTGAATGTTATCCCCTTTCTTTGTTTCCCCTCATAAATCCCCTATCCCCTCCCCACTTCCCCTGCTCCCCAACCTATCCACTCTTGCTTCCTAGCCCTGGCATTCCCCTATACTGGGGCATAGAACCTTCACAGGACCTAAAGCCTCTCCTCCCATTGATTCCCAACTAGGCGATCCTCTGCTATATATGCAGCTAGAGTTACAAGTCCTACCATGTATTTTCTTTGATTGGTGATTTAGTCCCAAGGATCTCTGGGGTGTACAGAGAGACAGAGACAGAGAGACTGAGACAGAGGGGGAATGAATAAAGAAAGTGTATTAGTTGACCCTTTATCCCTTGGACAAAGTACCTGAAGAGGGGTGGGGCATGTAAAGGAAAGCTTTATTATAGAACAGAGTCTCAGAGTTGACACTGTACTGGCACATAGTCCACTTGCCATGTGCCTGTGCCTGTCTCAAGGCAGAGCATTGTGACAGGGAAGTCACAGAAGGGAAAAGCATCTTACAGAACCAAATAGAGAGAAAAAACAGAGGATGAAGGCAGCACACACCTGTCAGTGGCATTTCCCCATTTATCTACTTCCTCCCACCAACCCCCACTGTCAAAGATCTACTGAACTACTTTATGTGAGGATTTTCATGATCCAGTCACTTCTCAGTGATGCAACCAGTCACATGAGTATTTGGGGGGCATTTTATGTCCAAGTCATAATACTGTACTATCTTCAATCTCAACAAGTGAGAAGTGTATGAAGTTTAGACCAGAAGCTCAGAATCCTTCTTAGAAAGGGGAACAAAATACCCATGGAAGGAAGTTCGGAGAAGAAACTGAAGGAACAACCATCCAGAGACTGCCCCAGTTGGGGATCCACCCCATAAACAACCACCAAACCCAGACACTATGGCAGATGCCAATAAGAGCTTGCTGACAGGAGTCTAATATGGCTGTCTCCTGAGAGGCTCTGCAAGTGCCTTGGTAAATAGAGAAGTGGATAGTCACAGTCATCCATTGGACAGAGGACAGGGTCCCCAATAAAGGAGCTAGAAAAAGTACCAAGGGAGCTGAAGGGGTTTGCAGCCCTATAGGAGGGACATCAATATGACTCTTTATCTCCCACACCCACTGCTGCAGAATGATTGCAGATCCTTAGTCCTTGTGCATACCAAGCAACTACTCTGCCAATGAAATATCCCCAATCTGAATACTAAGTAGGCACTATCTTAGTGCTAGTGATAGAAAAGGATTTCATGTAACAGATACTATATATTTAGTGAAATGATATCTCTCGGTTTTATTTTTCAGATCTGGACATTTCATGGATAAAATATTAAATCTTATCTGTGGTCTGTTTCTTTTTAAATTTTTAAAGATTATTTTAACTATTGTGAGCAATGGGAGGATATGTTTATATGAATGCTGATATTCAAGAAGCCCAGAGGCATCAGGTATCTTGGAGCTGGAGTTGAAGGCAATTTTGTATGTCCTCACGTGAAATCACTACTAGGGAGCCAAATACAACTGTGATTCGTTACCCACACAACAGTAGTGAAACAGTTTCAGAAATAGGCACATTTTCCCTGATGGTTTGTGCTCACAGACTTTAACATTTGTGGTAAGAATATTGACAGTGTGTTCCCTAGCTAGCTTTATCATGCTTTCTAAATCTTAGAATGCGATCCTGCAAGGATGTGTTTCTGCTTTTCTTCCACCTTAATTTTTCTATATCACAAAACCAAAGTTTGTCATGTCCTCAAGAATAAGGACTTGCCATCTAGTCTTGGTAAGTGATTAAGTGGAATGGCAAGAGTTTATACTGATTTGGAAGTTTCTGCTCCTCTGAGCAGCAATTCAAAAGGAAGTATTATACCCGGTGCATGGATTATTTGGGAAAGAACACACAACTGCTAGGTTCATAATTTTCCAGTTATTCTTCCAATAGCATTCTTCAAAAAACCTTTTAAACATAAATCAAATTATGTTCTTTGATTGATAGTAATAGGTTTTCACAAGGCTTTCTCACATTAGTTTTTCCCTAATTTTTCCCCCATTTTCCCCTATCCTGTTCAGACCATTCTACCACCATCATCCCTCTTCCTTTTTTCATATTACCTATATTCTATTATTCCCAATCCCTAGGGATACACCTATCAATGTCCTCTTTGTAGTTTCTTTACTTCTACAGGATCTTTAATTCAGCACAAAATGAGAGATTAGAATCTACTATATACATACAAGCGAGAACATACTGCAATTATTTTTGTGTACATAAGTATCTTAAACTAATTTTTCCAGGTCAATCTACTAATTTGAAAGTGTAACTGCTTTACTGCTGAATATAATTTATCTGTTGGGCAGAATGATGAATCAGCAGGCAAAGGTGTATTTTGCCCAGTCAGCCTTGAGTTTTATCTGTGAGACCCAGATAGTAGAAATAGAGCACTAATTCGTGGAAGTCAAAGTCATCTTACCTACTTATCTTTCTACCTACCTACCTACCTACCTACCTACCTACCTACCTACCTACCTACCGACCTACCTACATACACACACACACAGAGAGAGAGAGAGAGAGAGAGAGAGAGAGAGAGAGAGACAGAGACAGAGACAGAGACAGAGACAGAGAGGCAGAGAGAGATGGAGAGACAGAGACAGAGACAGACAGAGACAGAGAGAGAAACACACACACAACCTCATGCATGAGAGAGAAAATAAATATATTTATGTATATATCGGATTTTCATTATCTATTTCAGTTTCTAAGTGCCAGCAATTACTGAAACAGGGTCTCATGGTATAGTCAGTTGTAATAAATCAGGCCATGTTAGAGAGGTCTCAGCAAGGTTGAGACAAGTTTATTTCAAGAAATAAGAATTTTTATACATTTATCAAAACAGTAGGTAATGGTGGTAGTCATGGTATAATGACAGAAACAAGTTAGAAAATTAGTGACTAATACTATTATTTAACAAAACTACAAGCTTTGCTGATTTCTAAGGGATGCAGAGAAACACAGGTGTCCTGTATACCTTACTGACTGACGGAATGCCCCTATTTCTCAGGGCATACATTTTCCCAGGGTCTGTGAATATAAACCTCAGAAAGCCATGACTCTTGCCTTTTTAAGCAGCTAGAGAAGATCTACTCCATGATCTGTTGAACCAAATGATGGACATCTAGCCTGATTCTATTTCCTAATTATCCTGAAGAAAATAGGAAGGAATAAAAATGGGCAAATATATCTATGGTAAGATAGAGTCCTTTCAATATATGTCCTTGAGCAGAAGAGATGGGTGATATTACAGATCTCCTTCTAGGCTTGAGGAAATTCTTTACATTGGCTTCCATACTGGTTGAAGCAATTTTCACTTACTAATAGTGAATGAATCTTTTTCATTCCCGATATCATCGGTAGCATTTGTTATCATTTGATTTCTTTATCAAAACCATTCTGATGGGGGGAGGGGAAGCACATACACACACACACACACACACACACACACACACACACACACACATTAGAACATTAGAATAGAAAAATATTTAGAATATATTTAAAACATAAGAGCAATTTAGTAAAATGGTGGTTGTAGGTTCTCCTACTCCAAGATCCATAACTTCACTAATCCTGGATTAGTTTCAGTACCAGTTACTATTTCACTCCTGATGAATGGGCCTTAGCTGCAATCAGAGAACTGTGGGTTATCACTAGAATACGTGGGCAAATATTGCACTTTATGGTTATTGTGCTATAAAAGTTGTTGTACAAAAATTAATTCCAATCATTGATTTCTTTCCTGTCTATATCATTTAGTTCCCAGATAAAAAACACACACCTTTATATTTACAATAACCCTTATATAACACAATAGATGGGCAGATATCTATCCTCTATGCTATTATAATCTATGTTCTTATCAATAACCTCGTGTTATTACTTACTGTTTCAACTAGGCAGTTCTTAACTTCATTTTATCAGGCCTCAACTCCATGTTTACATGAACTCACCTAATCCATAGCAGTTTATTCTTCCTCCTTCACCTTCTTCTTCATGGTTCTCCCCTGACTGTAAGCCTGGGAATCCTAAATCTCACCTATGTCTCTTCTGACCAGCTACTGTCTATCAGCATCTTACTTACCAATTAGAAATAACTTCAGGATCCCATAAACAACCACCAAACCCAGTCACTAGGCAGATGCCAACAAGAGCCTGATAACAGGAGCCTGATATAGCTGTCTCCTGTGAGAATCTGCCAGTGCCTGGCAAATACAGAAGTGGATGCTCACAGTCATCCATTGGATGGAGCACAAGGTCTCCAATGAAGGAGCCAGAGAAATACCCAGGGATCTGAATGGGACTGAAGCCTCATAATAGGAATGTCAATATGAACTAACCAGTACCCCCAGAGCTCCTTGGAACTAAACCACCAATCAAAGAAAACACATCGTGGAACTTGTGGCTCTAGCTATATATGTAGCAGAGGTTGGCCTTGTCAGTCATCAATGGGAGGAGAGGTCCATGGTCCTGTGAAGTCTCTATAACCCAGTATAGGGGAATGCCAGGATCAGGAATGGGAGTGGGTGGGTTGGGGAGCAGGGGGAGGGGGAGGGGATAGGGGATTTTTGGAGGGGAAACTAGGAAAGGGGATAACATTTGAAATGTAAATAAAGAAAATATCTAATCATTGGGAAGAGAGGCCCCTTGGTATTGCAAACTTTATATGTCCCAGTACAGGGGAACGCCAGGGACAATAAGTGGGAGTGGGTGGGTAGGGGAGCAGGGCAGGGGGAGGGTAGAGGGAACTTTCGGGATAGCATTTGAAATGAAAATTAAGTAAATATCCAAAATTTTTTTTTTCAAAAAAAAATAACTCGGGGGCCAGGTCACTTGGGTCTCTGTGTGGACATTTTTGTCTCTGGGGCAACCAGGACTTGGCATCCCACACTTAGCATTACAATACACAGCAAAAGACCAAGCCTCAACAAATAGCCATTGTTCAAAGGTGTCATACTTGGTATGACTATTGCTTACTTCTTTTCTTTGAAGCTTGCTTAGTGTCTTCTTACATCCTCAAGTTGGATGGTTTTAGGTCAGCTCAAACTCAAAGCCTTTGTATCGTGTGTCTGAAATAAAAATATCTTTAGCAATTTGGACTTACTTTCCAAAACCAAGGACAATAGCTGTAGTCTATGTTGTTTGGGGTAGTTTTTTGGAGAGTCCTACATAATAATTTAAAAGAAGACATCTCATGTTTGGTGTTGGGCTTTTTGTTAGATGATCTTTGGTGTTTGTGGAAATATTGTCCAGACAGAAAATGTTTATATTAACTGCAAAGGTACATGCATACACATGTATACCCTACCTTATAAGTATTATGAGTATTAAGCTAATAGAATTATTCCTTATGATGTTTTTAGACAACATTACTTTTATCCCCTGGTCTTCTGTATATAACTCCCTTTATTCTCCACAACTCATAGCTCTCCTTGGTTCTCTCACTTCCCCTTCTACTTATTTCTACACAGCTATTCCTCTCTGTATTGTTCACCCCAAACAGATTTTCTTATCTGATTTACATAATTATATACTCACATTTGTAGATGCAGAGCTACAAAACTCAGTGTAGAGACAACAGCTGATATTTGTCTTTCAGAATCTGAGTCACATCACTCAAGATGATCCTTTATACTTCCATCCTCTTACCTGTAAATTTCATTTTTCTTTACTGCTGAAATACTACACCTACACCACATTGTATACACTACAATTTCATTATCCATTAGTCTATGGTAGGACACATAGGTTACTTGCATTCTCTATTATGAATGAGCATGGTTGAGGAAGAATATACAGAGTAAGATGTTGGTCCTTTGGCCATATGGCATGGAGTGTTTTAGCAGGATGAAATGAAAAATGTATACTTAACTTACTGAGGATTATCTCCACATTAATTTCTGAAGAACTTGGACCACTTTCTAATCCCAGCAGCTGTCAATGCAGGCTCCGTTTTTTCTCTGTATCTCCTACCTCATTCTCCATATCTATTACAGCATTTGTTGCCAGCTCTTTTTGTTGAATTTTGCCATTTTGACTGGGGTTAGATTACATCTCCAAATTAATTTGATTTTCATTACCCTAATGGGTAGGGATGATGAGCACTTTGTGAGGATATTTCTTAGCCATATTTATTTATTCTTTTGAGATCTCTCTGTTCAGAAGTCAAGCCTGATTCTTCTGTTTCTTTGGTTGGTTGCTTGTTGAACAGGTTATTTCTTGATTTCAATTTCTGAATCATAAGTAGAAATAAATTAATTTTATATGTCTTAAATGTGAAAAATATTCATTATATTACATCAGAGCAGAAAAGCAAGACAGGAAGATCATGATATTTTACAAGCTATTTGTAACAGTAATGCTTTATGCAAGCACACAAATAATAAAAAAGTCAATTACTAAATATATTAATACATGGTTATACTAAAATGTATAACCTGAAATAATTTTCAAACACATTTTTCTAATCAGTCATTTATTTTTTTAAGTGATAATATATCAGAATGTATATTTTAGACTTCTTACTGAGAATAGATGATATTTTATATACAAGCCTATTTTATTGCTCTATTTCTTTGATACAATTTCAAACTGATTGATGCAAAGACCTTTGTAATCCTTGCACAAAATAATTTAAGCATGACTCTTTCTAGCATTATGAAGAAATGTAAATATACTCTCCATTTACCTGAGCACTCATTATTTGCTAGAGATCCCATGAACATCATAAGAATGTTAATCAAGAATGTTATTTGGCTAGCAAACTTTAGAAATTTTTACATGTAAAAATTTCAAATATCTGTCACCCCCCTACATTTTTTAAGTTTCACTTTTCATCCAAAATGAGTCTATTCTTCAACAATGATAAAATTTAGAAAT
Organism: Mus minutoides; assembly: GCA_902729485.2. Taxonomy (NCBI): domain Eukaryota; kingdom Metazoa; phylum Chordata; class Mammalia; order Rodentia; family Muridae; genus Mus; species Mus minutoides. The sequence goes on from LR751030.1 coordinate 44,234, forward strand.
ATAGCATACAATGTAAAACAAGTTTGTCAATGTTTTCACATTTCCCTCATGTTAGATTTTGAGATTGAAGAACAATAAATCAGTATTTCTTGTTATTCTTAGAATTTTAAAATTGTGATATGTTTTATATACTTAAAATAACCATCATGTTCTACCATTTGAGTAACTAAAATTCTTATTTAAAGGATATAGTTTTATAAATTTAGATATTTGTACAAAGAACTATATCTTAGAGGAATATTTAATGAAAATTTCAAGTAAGGAGATAACAGCAGATTGCATAATAAAATGATGTCACTTCTGATCTAGGGATTTATTTTTCATTAAAATGGTATTGAACTTTTAGAGAGCATTCACAGGAATTATAAAAATTATAATGCATATGTTCTTAGCAATAAGAAATTTGTTTTCTATATTACCTTTTCTTGCTTTTCTTTATAATGGCATACTGATGCATGCATTTGTTTATAATATATATTAGGCTAGAATCTGCATATCTGAGAGAACATACATTTTTGTTGGATTTTTTTGTAAATGGACAATTTTACTTACTTAGCATTATCTATTAGAACTCTATCAAATTTCCTGCATATTTTGCTATGGAATTGTTTATAGTTCTAAATCACATGACACTTTATGAATGTATCATATTTTTATTATGCATAAATCTGTTAATGAACAACTAAGTTATTTCAGATTGAATTATTTATTGAGTTATTTTAAGTTCTTTGTAAATTGAAGAGCAATAAATATAAATGTGCAAACATCACTATTATGTTAGTTTATGGACTTTGGATATTCATCCAGGTATAAAATAGCTGGGTCAGATTGTAGTGTACTATATCACTATATTTAGTATTTTGAAAAATCCTCAAAAATTATACCTTTTTTATAATGTTTACATTAATTTTCACTTCGACATGTAGTGAATAAGGTTATTCTTTCTCCACCTCCTCTCCAGGTTTCTCTTGTAAATACATTACAAGTTCTTTACTATATGCATGTAGAATGGAGTAGTAAATTATTCAGCCTTAGAGCTTTAGCAAATTGGATAAAAATATGTCTAAGTACCCTCATTCTTGAACTCTGCTCAAATTATTTTGACAACATATGGAACATGATGAAAGAAATTTAGTTTAAATAACATTTTTGTATCTTCAATGATTTACATTCAAAAATATCATTAAAATAGTTGCCCATTATTTCTTCCCATAACTGTTTTCTATCTTTTCTTTTACAAAGAGTGTTCTTTCCCCTAGGCCCATGCATTTAAAGATCAACTAAAGGTTAGCATTCTGCCAAGGAAAACATTGCTTCCATCTATATGTCCATTTCTGTGAGGAGCATCTGAATTTTGGTGTTAACATTTTTCACAATTCCAATAAGAAATTCATTTATTCTTTTTTTCTATAAGATAATCACTCACTTTATGCTCAGCTTCTTTTTTTTTTCAAGTACTGAGATTGGTGTTAAAGCAGATATACACATATAAGAGATAAGACCTGAGTACGACAGGGGTAGCAACAGAAGGAAACTGGATTCCTAAATGATCCTTGCTCTACCACTTTCTCATCTCTGTGATCCTAGTATAAAACAATAAAATCTAGATTGTCTTCATCATTTTAAATTTGTATCTGTTCATTTCTATAAACTGGCCTTTGATATATGCTATATTCTATATACAATTTACTAAAAACAGTTTCAGCTGCTATTGACATACATGAAGACCCACACATGCATACTTATATTTTAAACCTAAAATATTTTTTAAAAATTAAAAATAAAGGGAAATTTTGAATGCCTTGAGGATTCACATGGATTCCTTGTGACCAGGTTCCCATAATACTGGAAGCACAGAAGCCAGAAAACTAATAAGTGTAGTTTTTAATGTTATTTCAAAAATGGATGCTTAGGTTTGATTACTCTAAGTAGAACTTTCTGGAAGCAATTAGTCTACAGAAATCTGTTATATAATTTCATCCCTGGAAAATAAGCTTGAGTTATAAAAATACCTGAGAATGTTTTATTTCCACATCCCAGACTCCCCAGGGAACTGTGGCTGAAAGCAAATTCCAAATGCTCTTCGTACTCAGGAGAAGACACACCTTTCAACACTCATTTAAATGCAGTTGTGCATAAAGCATTGCCTAGGTCAGGCTACAGACTCTGTTTTGTTTCATGATTAAAGATTCTATAACTCAGAGAAATCTGATTTGGTTAATAGGGGTATATGTCCATTATGAGTTCAGGCATATCTCTAGGGCCGATGCATCCCACCATTTTATGTTGTCTTTAGACTTCATATATCATCAAAGCAGGAAGCTATGATAACAATAGAGTTTTGTGTTTATGAGTTGGCCAATGCTCATTTAAGCCACAGAATGCATACTAAAAAGATACTTAAAGAAATTATAGGTGAAGGATATTAATTCTTTCCACCATTACACAATAGTAACATTAGAAAATGATTCAGTGTGACATCTGATAAAAAAGTTATATATACTATTGTTGAGGAATAATATTAAAGCTTATGCCAGCTTTTATAATGACAATACCAAACTAATAAGTTCTACAATTACACTGTTCAGTAGATGAGTTCCAAGTTTAATCAAAATAATCTGAATTTAGCAATGCTGGATGTTTGCACTCTACCAGGCAAAGAAACCATTTTATTTTCCTCCTTCCTTCCTTCCTTCCTTCCTTCCTTCCTTCCTTCCTTCCTTCCTTCCTTCCTTCCTCTCTCTCTTTCTCTCTCTCTCTCTCTCTCTCTCTCTCTCTCTCTCTCTCTCAGTTTAGTTTACATTTTGTTTGTTGTCCCCCATCCTGCTTAGCCCTCACACAGTCCCTCCTCCCATTCCCCCACCCCTTCTCCTCAGAGTGAAGTACCCTCCTAGTTATCCCCCAATGCCCCCCCCCGTACATCAAGTCTCTGCAGATGTAGGCATTGATCAACCTGTCTTTTCTTATACCAATACCATGCAGTTTTTATTACTATTGTTTTGTAGTACAGTTGGTGGTCAGGAATGGTGATAGCTCCAGAAGTTTTTTTGTTTGTTAGTTTTATTTTGTGTTTTATAAGGTATGCATTTTAATTTATTTGCTCATTTGTATTGTCTATGTACTCTTATAATAGTGAAAAATTGAAAAGGACCTACTCATTTCTTAATATTTTCAACCAGAATACACAGCCCATATTTCAAGGCTCCAGATAGTACATGGATACTACTGGGAGGCTACTCATCAGTTGTTGTAGCCCCCTCACTACACTTGTTTTAGTATTAGAGCTTGTTAGTATATACATTCCAAATTCATAGTACTACTTCTCTGTTCCTTTTAATAATATTGAGAAATACAGTATTTAGACATGCAAAACATAAGAACAGATTTAGTTTGGGTTTCAGTAAAAACATGTGACAAGTTTTTGGTAATAAGTATTGGCTGCTACTAATATCTTCAAGGTATTATGTTCTGATAGATTTTTTTTAATTCAAAATAATAAAAGTCAACACACAAAAGACAGAGATAACTCTGTCAATTTTTCTTCACAGGAGTCTAGAGCAGTGTTTCTCAACCTGTGTGTCATGGCCCTTTTAGGGATGGAATTACTAGTTCACAGAGGAGTCACCTATAATGTATCCTGCATATCACATGTCAATGTCTGATACATAGAAATTTTCTTATTGTTCAGGATTGTTTTTAGATATCCTGTGTTTTTAATTTTTTCTTATAAAGTTGAGAATTGTTCTGTCAAGTTTGTTAATAATTGTATATTTTTTATGGGAATTGCATTGAATCTATAAATTGCTTTTGGTAAGATGGCCATCTTCTCTGTTTATCCTACTGATCCATGAGCATGGGTGATCTTTCTGTCTTCAAATATCTTCTTCAATTTATTTTTTTAGGAACCTGAAGTTCTTGTCATATATGTATTTCACTTGGTTTTATATTATATTAGTTGTGGCTATTGTAAAGGGTGTTGTTTCCCTAATTTAGTTCTTGATCCTTTTATCATCTTTATATAGGTTGACTACTGACTATTTAGTTAATTGTATATGCAGACACTTTGCTGAAGGTGTTTATCGGCTGTAGGAGTTCTCTGGTAGAAATTGTACTATCATATCATACACAAATAATAATACTTTATACCTTATTCCCAATTTGTATCCACTTGATCTCCTTTAGTTGTCTTATTGCTCTAGCTAGGACTTCAAGTACTGTATTGACCAAATAGGGAGTGGGCAGTCTTGTCTTGTCCCTGATTTTAATGGAATTCTTCAAGTTTCTATTTAATTTGATGTTGGCTACTGACTTGATGTATACTGCTTTCATCATGGTAAGTATGTGACTTGTGATCTCTCTAAGACTTTTACCACGAACAGGCGTTAGCTTTTGTCAAATGCTTTTTGAGCATCTAATTATCATGCAATTTTCCTTTCACTTTGTTTACATGGAGATTATGTTGATGGATTTTCATATTTTGAACCATCCCTGCATCCATGGGACGGAAACTACTTTATCATGGTGGACTATGTTTTTGATATGTTCATCAATTCAGGTTGTGAGTGTTTAATTGAATACATTGCATCAATATTCATAAAAGAAATTGGTCTGAAATTCTCTTTCTTTGCTCAGTTATTGTGTGGTTTAGGTATCAGGGTGACTATGGCTTTATTGAATAAGTTTATCAGTTTCTAATCTGTGGAATATTTTGAGGACTGTTTGTATTAGCTCTCCTTTGAATGTGTTTGTAAAATTCTGTGCTGCAACAATCTGGCTCTGGGCCAACAATGGACTCAATTCCCCAACAGAAAGACAGGCTTACAGAATGTATGTGAAAACAGTATGCATCATTCTGGTGCAAGCAAGAAAAAAAAACAGCAAAAAAGATAGATATATCCTCAGAGTAAAGTTATGGGCACAAGTTTTCTAAGCAAACAGAGCCAAGAAGTAAGCTGAGGTAGCCCTTATTATATCTAGTAAATAGACTTTCAATGAAAATTAGTCAAAAGATACTTTATAGTCATCAAAGGAAAAATCTAGCGTGATAATATCCTAATTCTGAACATTTTACCCAAAATACAGGGGCTCCCACATCTGTAAAAAAAAAAACACTGATAAACATTAAATTGTATATTGAGCCCTACTCATTAATAGTGGGAGACTTCAACACCTCTTTTCCACCAAGTCATCCTGATCAGAAGTAAAGAAAGATAATAAAACTAACTGACATTATAATTATTGATTATGATGATGATGATGATGATGATGATGATGATGATGATGATGATGACGATTTGCTTTGTGCATGTTAATACATCTCCATGATGTGGCAGAATTGTGAAAGTCAAAGCAGAACTTTCTGGAATCAGTTCTTCCTTTCCATATTTTTAGAACTGCGGTTCTAGATACAGAATTCAGTTCATTAGGCTTGTAGGGCAACCTCTTTTCCTGACTGTATAGTCTCTTCTGTTCATAGCATCTGAGCTAAAGGAAGATTTAAGTGGCATATATATATATATATATATATATATATATATATATATATATTCTTTTTATTTAATCATTTTTACACTCCAGATTATATTCCTCTCCTAGTCCACCCTCCAACTGTTCCACACCCTATACCTCCTCCCAGCCCCTTGTCTCCACGAATACGTCACCACCACCCCCAACTGCCACCCCAACAGAACTCTAAACTCCCTGGGGCTTCCAGTCTCTTCAGGCTTAAAGTGTATCTTCTCTTACAGAGTCAAGACCCAGCAGTTCTTTGCTATAAATGTGTTGGGGGCCTAATATCAGCTGATGTATGCTACCTGGTTGGTTGTCCAGTGTCTGAGAGATCTTAGGGATCCAGGTTAATTGAGACTTCTGGACCTCCTACAGGGTCACTCTCCTCCTCAGCTTCTTCCAGCTTTTCCCTGATTCAACCACAGTGATCAGCAACACTATCCATTGTTTGGGTGCAAATATTGACATCTGACTCACCTCCTTTTTGGGCCTTCCAGAGGACAGTTATGATAGGTTCCTTTTTGTGAGTGCTCCAATGCCTCAGTAATAGTGTCAGGCGTTGGGACCTCTCTTTTAGCTGGATCCCACTTTGGGCTTGTCTCTGGACCTTCTTTTCCTCAGGATCCTCTCCGTTTCCATCCCTGAAGTTCTTTCAGACGTGAACAATTATGGGTCAGAGTTTTCACTGTGAGATAGCAACCCATCCCTCATTTGATGTCCTGTCTTTCTGCTGGAGGTGGGCTCTATTATGTTCCCTCTCCCCCATGTATGAAATTTCATGTAGGGTCCTTCCCTTTGAGTGCTAATGTTCTCTCACTTCCAGGTGTCTGGCACATTCTGGAGGGTCTCCCTAACCTCTTACCCCCCAGTCTAAATGCCCCATGATAGAAGAATGGATAGAGAAAATGTGGTTCATTTACACAATGGAATACTGCTCAGCTAATACTAATGAGGACATTCTGAGTTTTGCAGGAAAATGGATGGAACTAGAAAATATCATCCTGAATGAGGTAACTCAGGCCCAAAAGAATATGCATGATAGTATCTACTAAGTTGATATTAGCCAGAAAAAAAAAAAAGTACAGAATTCATAAGATACAGTCCACAGGACTCAAAAGGGTCAACAAGCTGAAGGGCCCAAGTGAGGATGCCTCAGTCCCACTTGGGAGGGGGAAGAAAGTAACCACAAAGGTGGGGGAGGGATTTACCTGGGAGGAGAAGAGGAAAAGGTGGGGGAGAGAGGAAGATGATTTGGTATTGGGTAGGAGAAAGGGACTGAAGCCCTGAGGCCCAGAAGAAAGAATGGAAACACGTGGCGTATTTCTATGATCCATGTTCCACCTGGACATTTCCTCTTTTCAATATCTTCTGAAGCTCACTGGGCCTGATTTCTTATGTTGGTCCAGAGAATTGAACCACATGTGATCTGTGCAATTTAAATGATATTTTGTAATTACATAGTTCTGGTTTTCATTGTCTCTTCCCCCTAAAAGAAAACTAAAAATGAGATGTGATCATATTAGAAAAGAATCTAAGAGATGAAGATTAAAAACGGAAGAAATAAGCATTACTAAATTTCCTAGATTCTATAAAACACGATGTAAGCTTCTCAGTCCTCAATGTACTGCCCTTTTCATTATTCATGAAATAATATGCTTTATCATGTTTTATTTTGTGATCATAACATAATTATATTATTTCTCTTTACTCCATCCATCTTTCAAAATACTTCAAAAGATACATCTTTATAAATTTATATTGAATACATATATTTATATGTATGTACATAGATATTAATAAATACAATCTGCTTAGCCTACAATGCTACCCTTATTCATGTGTCCAGGACTGACAATATAGCTCTGGACAATCAATTGATATATTTGTCCCTAAAGAAGGCCATCTCTCCTGCTCTCAACATTCCTCATTTGTGTATAGGTTTTGTATATATGTGAAGCCTCCTGGGTGTGGAGACTCTTTATGATAGTGATTTTCTCCAGCCAAACATGGTGGTGCCCAATTTAGATCCAGAACTCCAGAAACCATGGCAGAGATAATTCTCTGAGTTTTTGTCTAGTCTGGTCTAGATAATGACTACCATACTATCCACAGCTATCTATAAGATCATGTTTTCACTACTTAGCAAGATGAAACAATATTTCTGCATGCGAGAAGGTCCAAAACAGCTCACATTAACAATTATATTCTATGCATTTCTATTTCCTTTAATATAAGCAATAATCTACAAAATTAGTTCTCAGTAGCAAAGTATACAGGAAACACAGCCCTTAGTTTTGTTTAATGATCAGAAATTATTTATAGATTTAGAAAGCTGAAAATAAAGATGTGACTCCTGAGTTTACTACATTAATATCCAAGTAACCTAATTTCTTTACACATCCTTAATAAGGTTACTTATGGTATTCCTCATCTTATAAAAAATATAAAGAGTATATAAAATAATATAATGCATTGTTTATAAATATGACACCTAATTCCTTATTACATCCTCACACCCATGGCTATTACATTACCTGCCTTATTTTCTACCTACTCTAATCTCACATTAATACATACTTACACTTAAAATATTTTTCAGATATTATATGATTATGTAGCTTAGGGTATGTTTTAGTACACAATTTCCCCTTGCTCATATTACAAGTATTCTGAATGCAAACATTCATTCCAACACCTGGGCTATTCCCACTCTTTTTATAGACATTGAAAACTGAAATGTGTGGGAACATAAGACGAAGATGCTAATGAATGTAACTATTTCAGTATAATTCTAAAAAGGATTCATTTATTGATCTTATCACATATATACTTTATTTATATAAAGTTAAATTAGAATTTTATAACAGTATAAAATATTGTTTTATTTTACCATTTAAGTGAATAAAAATAACAGAAAATGACTATAGAGGACTGGAGATGTGTCAGAAAGAAAGCTAAATGTACAAAGAAAACCAGTAACATTTTATACACAGTGACAAATTTGCCAAATACCATAATCGTGTTTTAATGGAAACATATAATTACTAATTCAGGTAAGCCACCAAGACATGTAAAAATTTCAACCTTACATGTAGGAAGGGTTAAGAAATTGTCAGTAGGTCTTTTACAGCCCCTTACCCTCATGATTGTTTAATTAAACGTATATCAAGAAATGAGGAAAATAAATTTCACAGGAGGCAAATCAAATTGTCCTATCTTTAAATCATTGTTGTGTATGCACTATTAAAGACTAGGCAATATTTCCAGTCTAAGAACACAGATTTCACGGCAGCAGTTATTATGGGAAATATCTCAGAAAGCTACCATCCCTCTCAGAGGAATATTAACAGCTAATTAGTGCTGGAGTAAGGGGAAATATTTTCTTCATGCTATGGCTATTGGTAAGATTGATGTGATTCACTGATATTCCATGTTATTCTGTAAATACCACCTCATACATACTTCTACAAGCAATCAAAATTAAGCTCACTTACTACCCCCAAAAGTAAATATATGAAAGAAGAAAAGAACTGACTTGAAAGAGGAGGGGGATTAACAGGCATGGAACTGGGGCAATCAAGAGTAAGACAGATGTAGATACTTATTGCCAACCATTGGACTGAAGTCAGAGACCCCTATGGAAGCATTAGGGAAGGGTTGAAGGAGCTGAAGACAAAGGCAACCCCATAGAAAGTCCAATAGAATCAAGTAACCTGGAGCCCTGAGAATTCTCATAGACTAAGCCACCAACCAAAGATCATACATAGGCTGACCCATTGCCACCAACATATATGTAGCAGAAGAATGCCTTGTCTGATCTCAGTGAGAGAGGTTGTGCCTAATCTTGTAGAGACTTGATGCACCAGGAAAGAGAGATGCACTTGAGTGAGGATGAGGGGAATGGGTGTTGGTAGGTGGTTGGGAGAGGGTGGGTGAGTAGGGGAATCATACTCTCAGAAGCAAAGAGTAAGGGGATGGGATGAAGAACACTGGGAGGGGAAAATATGAAGGGGGTCAACATTTGGAATGTAAATAAATAAAATAATTTTTAAAAGGAGTAAGGAAATGAAAATCATCAAGACACAAATCCATGTATGAAAACACAACAAAAACTAAAAACTAAAGCAAACAGAAACATGAGGATTCTACTTTAGTCAATTCATATGGAAATAAATTTTAATATATTTCCAGTCAGCTCAATATGTTCTGACTGCCTGGTGTTCTGCTATTTTCTGGTGGCAGCAGTGAAACCTATTGTTAATAGGCTTCCTGGGAAGCCCAAAATCTGAGATTTAACTAGAGGTTGTTCTCTTTCATTCTTCTATTGAAATAATAACCACTGTTGTCTTAGTTAGGGTTTGTATTCCTGCACAAAACATTATGATCAAGAAGCAAGTTGGGGAGGAAAGAGTTTATTCAGGTTACACTTTCACATTGCTGTTAATCACCAAAGGAAGTCAGGACAGGAACTCACAGAGGGCAGGAACTTGGAGGCAGGAGCTGATGCAGAGGCCATGGAAGGTGCTGCTTACTGGCTTGCTTCCCCTGGCTTGCTCAGCTTGCTTTCTTATAGAACCCAAGACTACCAGCCCAGGCATGGCACTACCCAAAATGGGCTCTCCCCCATATAAAATGCCTGATAGCTGGAGCTCATGGAGGCATTTCCTCAAGTGAGGCTCCATTTTCTGCGATAACTCCAGTTTGTGTCAAAATGGGCTAGTAAAACTGTCTTCAGCATTCTCATTTGCTTCTCTGATACTGCTTATTTCTCTCGACTATCACTGATAATAATTTTACAAATTTTAATAAATATTCCTTTTGTATTTTTCCTTCTTCACTTTTTCATCTTTCACATGTAATCAAAATATTCTTTCTAACAATATGATATCACCTCTCTTTATGTTTTTTCTTTTGAGAAAATATCAATTTATAAATAAATTAATGTATGATAAAGCACTTGCAATCTTGTCACAATATGTTTTTAAAAATCTCTTTCAATATCACCATCATCCCTGTTCTTGTTAGGTCAAACATGTTGGAGATTTGTCCACATTTCTGTCACATTCAAATGCTTCTTATAAGCCACCTCAACTTATGACTCTCTTCAAATGTCATTGTTCTATCCTTTGCAATACTCACTTTACTTCAAGAGACCGCTTGTTTTTTTACAATATGTTTCCTAGCCCTACTCAGATTTTCTAAGAGCCCTCAACTTGTCATCCTCTCAAGTGCATTACCACTATTGTGTTCAAATGACTTTACTTTTCATCCATCATTCACACTGTAATTTATCACCCAAACATAATTAAGTGGTAGAAACATTAAGGGGATACTTTGTAAATACTTTCTGAATAATGTAATACTGTTACACTAAGGAGTTTTCTATCAAAAGTATATTATTCTATTTCTCTCTCTCTCTCTCTCTCTCTCTCTCTCTATATATATATATATATATATATATATATATATATATCTTCTCTACTATCAGATTGTACTGGAACAAAAAATGTTATGGCAGATATAGCCACATAATTTTGGACTTCCTAGTATATACAGCTATAAATAATATGCTTATGTACTTTATAAACTACTCAATATGTGATGCTTTGCCTTGGAAAAAAGAAAAATGATGAAAACAAATATTATTTCAAATATTGTATATATTACATTCCTTATTAATCTATGAATAACTGCTAATAAATTAGATTCTTTGATTCTTATGATGTGTTATTATCTCTTCATATAGTACTTGATCTCATAAGTGAGGCCTTCCAGTTGCTGCTCTCATGTCAGAAGCATAATATATTATGAAATATATTAAAATGTATACATTATATTTTGTGTGTTTCAGGTATTTTTCTCTTAAAACCAATGATGTCTGTACCTCTATGTTGTTAAGATGAACAAATGAGATACTAACTGATGAATGTAAGCCTAGACTTAGAAAGGAGATTCTCAACAGATGTTAGCCATTATTGGTAATAGCAGAATTAATGTTGAAAATGATAATACAAGATAAATTAGAAACATTTAGGAAGAGTATATTATCTGCAAAATTAGTCATGACAAGTAGAGAGAATATAATTTTTGTATAAAAATTAACCATTCTATAAAAATATTTCCCCATGAAATCTTAGAAGAATGTATCAGAAGCTTTTGCCTACCATATGACAAATTTTAACTATTTTAGGATAATTCAGTGGAACTGGCTGAGTTTAGAAGAAAAGTAAAATTTAACTATTTAATTATTTAACTATTTTTCTGTTTCAACTGATAGTAGTATGATTGTTTCAAATGATTGTAGTATAGGTACCTGTACACCAGGAGCTTCTTGTGTAGGGCAGATATTGGTGCTTGCTACCACATGGAGAAAGTGTAAGCAGAGAACTGGAAAGTATTCAGGGTATCTAAACTCTACTTCTCTTGTGAAAAATTCCAACTTCCATTTAAAGTTGATCCTGAAGCAAGAAAGTGATAAGAATTTATAACATGGTGATTTTATTCTTATCATGCCTCTTACCTTCTTGACTAACTCACTGTGACTACAATTTTATAATACCCTTTATATCTTCTCTGTGCTGTAATTAAAGCCCATTTCTCTATAAATCTTAAATAATCATCTTACAACTGCTTACAATTAGTTAAGACTTCCTAGAGCATAACAGATGTTTCCCATTTTTCCTGTCAATCCCCATCTATTGTGGTAGCAACCTGAATATAAGCATTATTTTTATCCTCTTTTGAATCATTCATTCAGTGACCACATATGCCTTGTCCTTTTTATTTATGTTTGAAAATAATACTATATACCAAGGTTCAACGTTCGGCATTTTAATTCATATTTAATGTCTGTTTTCTTTTTTTTTTTTTTTTTTTTTCAACTTTTATTAGATATTTTCTTCATTTACATTTCAAGTGTTATCCAGAAAGTTCCCTATATCCTCCCCCCTCCCGGCCCTGCTACCCTACCCACCCGCTCCCACCCCCTGGCCCCGGTGTTCCCCTGTATTGGGGCAAATAAAGTCTGCATAACCAAGGGGCC
>LR751030.1:58155-80074 GCA_902729485.2 Mus minutoides
GTATCTGTCTAGGAAGTTATCCATTTCATCCAGATTTTCCAGTTTTTTTGAATATAACCTTTTGTAGAAGGATCTGATGGTGTTTTGAATTTCCTCAGGATCTGTTGTTATGTCTCCCTTTTCATTTCTGATTTTGTTGATTTGGATGCTATCCCTGTGCCCTCTAGTGAGTCGGGCCAAGGGTTTGTCTATCTTGTTGTAATGTCTGTTTTCTTAAAGACATGACTCAGTTTGCTTTTCTCAGACACAGTTTCTGTTCAAGAATTGTCATATTTCATAACAAGTATGGGTTATTGAGTGAATGAAATCAAACCTGTATAGATATCCATACATGCATGGAAAACTGGAAATTTCTCTGTTCTTAAGAAACTGAAAACCATGACACATCTTATCAGAGTTCCCACTAATAATAGAAGAAAATCAATAAAGAAAAGAACACTAGTTTTTGTCAACCTTGGGGAGCATGGGCATTTGGAACCGTAAGTAAAACCACTGATCTAAGTATGTATTCATTTACTCAATAATGCAGAATAGCAATGTTTATAAAAATAACTCGTGTTTTGGACTAGGTTTTGTTAATCGATTTCATTCAGTACTCCAGAGTCTTATTTGAAAGGGGAAATATGTGTGAGAATAAATGAATTGGGTCAAAAGGAGTTTTTTTTTTTTCATATTTTAGAAACATCCCACTTCCTTGCTCTAAAACTTAAGTATACATTTAATCATTTCCACATTGCAAATCTAGTTTCTGCATCATCTAGGAAGACTAATCCGCTAGAGCATGAAAATATTTCCATTATCTTTTACCACACAATGTAAGGAAGACTAAACTTTCACTGAGGTTAATAAGAGCAGAGTGAGTATTTCTTCATAAACCAGCCATTACTGTACTGTATCGTATGTGGATCATTTCCATCATCTGCTCCAGGGAAAACACACTCAAGAAAATGAAATTTCAAGATTTTCCATAAAGCATTATTGATACAGTAAACGCTGTGTTAGTAGTTTTTCCATAGCTTAATTTTTTTCCTTTTAAACCCTACTTCATCTTGTTTTGTATCTCCTCTGCCTTTAGTATTTTTTTAACTTTCCTAATCTCTCTCTCTCTCTCTCTCTCTCTCTCTCTCTCTCTCTCTCTCTCTCCACACACACACACACACACACACACACACACACACACACACATCCTCACTCAGTGAAAAGCTAGATTTTGTGTGTGGTCAAAAAAACCCTTTCTAATAGACTAACACTGACATACATTACCTATTTTTATGGATTTATCACTTGATAAATACAAATCAGAATGTTCCATCTCCTTGCAATCTGATATTCCATTATCTAAAGGTATAATATATTTATATCAACCTCAAATTGAATTATTGATTTTGTTTTCTACTATAAATAATGTTGTACTTTTATTACAAAAATACAGATAACTTTCCCTAGGATGTACTGGTACCAGAAGTTCTGCTGGAGTTGTGTCATGACAGGGTTTTAAGACATTACTTGCCTCTTCCAAAGGTCCTGAGTTCAAATCCCAGCAACCACATGGTGGCTCACAACCATCTGTAATGAGATCAAACTCCCTCTTTTGGTGTGTCTGAAAACAGCTACAATGAACTTACATATAATAAATAAATACATTAAAAAATACATTACTTGCTGTGTTTAATTATAGGGATATCTGCAACAAACATATACATCTCAATAATCTCTTTCTGAATTTTGTATTTGCCCTTATTAATGCATTACTCTTTCTTTGACCAACCCCAAATTTATTATTTATTTTTGTTTTTTCAAGACAGGGCTTCTCTGTATAATATTACTACCTATCCTGGACTCACTCTGTAGACAAGGCTGCTCTCTAACTCACAGAGATCTGCATACTTCTGCCTCCTTAGTGCTGAGATCAAAGGGAAGTGCTATCATGCCCAACCAGTTTTATGAATTTTGACAAAAATAGAAACACCCCCACATATTTTCCTTAAATATATATCTCACATCTTCCACTAATAGGCTACAATGTTTTATTGTATTGGAGGTCCTTGATCATTGAAATTCCACATAATATTTAAAAACAATTTAATATTTGAAGATAAAAATACTTTCCAGTTTTGCCTACATTATCTAAAATATGTGGGATAATTTAGAAAGAAATAACACCTCATAATTATTAGACATCTCTACAGTGGTATAGCAGTAATTCATTTGTATTTTGAATTACACATTAAAATTATGCTCATAATTATATTCCTTTGTTCTCTTATTACTCAGAAGTGAAACATATCATTACTATTTTACATTATTTGGAAATCATATCAATTGTTCCTTTATTCCAGTTAGCATATTATTTCTTTATTTTTGTTATTATTGCCATATTGATATTTATAAATTTCAGGAAAACATTTACCATTCAAATAATCCTTGAGTATATTTATTAATTTTTGGATACTCATGAAGTATGTTCACGAATCAGTGACAACAGAGGCTTGTCCCTGTAGACTTTCTTGATCAATAGCCTAAGTATCTAGACTTGTTATTCTTATGTTTAAGGTCCTGAACTCTTGTTCTTATTCATGGCCTAAACAACCTTTGCAGTTATGGGACTAAACTACTGCTACTCAGGTGAAATAAGATAGGCAAAGTATTATGATTAAATCAAACAGCATTTTCCTTCTAAAATGGCAACCCATATTCCCCCTTTTTACCTGCACTTGCTGCTGAAATAATTAGTGTAATAAAGGAAAATCCTATTAAATTTAATGTTCCCTTTGTTGTTAAGCACATTCTATTATTTCACAAGTATCCTTATTTGCTGTTTGAAATCACAAGAAATTTTTTTGTCCTGTTACCTTTCAAAGTTCCTGTCCCTCTTATATTTCTATTTTCATAGGATGAAATTTAAGTGATTTATGTGTTATATCTGAAAACCCAGAGAATTCAGAAATAAGTTTTTAATAAATGAAAGCCACTCAACTCTAATTGGGATGTTTATGAAACACCTCACCTCAAGGCTTAGGGATCTTTGAAGAAGTGGAAGCAAAAAAACTATTCTAAGAGAGAGAAGTGATGGATGTTTTCAGGAAACATAAGTTTCCAGACTCCACAGAGCTAATGTGCATATGAACTCAAAGAGAGTTTGGCAGTGTGCATAAGAACTACAGGAGCTTGACAAATTCCCAGCATGGGGAAGGGACTAGGACATATAGTTCCATGAATTTTTCAGAGGGCTTTCTTTGAAAAGTGAGAAAGAAGCCACACATAGCTTGCAGCAAGCAATATTCTGCTTGGCTTCCTCAGGTCTGAACAGAGTTTTCCAAGCAGCCTAAAGGAGATTGAACAACAGACATGGTGACTTTTGGCACTTCCCTCATGGGATGATCTTGTTGATGAAGCTACAGTTCAAATTCTTGTGCAACAGAAAACTTGAGTTATTCCACCAAGGATCAAAATAAGGCAGTCCAGGATATTGATGGCAGGAGGTTGCTTTTTATACTTTAATTTTTATTAATCATTTTATTTGTTTACATGTCAAATAATATCCCTCCTCATCTCCACAACACTCTTATCCCATCCCCCTCCTCCCTCCCTCTTACCTCTATGAGGGTGCTACTCCATCCTCTCCCCTTGTAGTGCCAGGACAATGATAGTGATCCCCCAAAAACACAGAGGAGACAATCTGATGCAACTCATAGCAAAGTTTTTATTTTATTTGAGCTGGCTACTCCCGGCAATGCACCACTGTCACTCAGGATATTTTGGTGGTGGGGGGGGATTCCCGAATGTCTATCGGGGAAAGGCTTTATAGTAAACAGCAAGCAGAGAATTTGTGTGCAATCATCTAATTGTAACACTCCTGTGTCCTTTAACATAATTGGCTGGTGCTGGGAGTCATATCTGCTCCCCTCTGCATTGGTAGCTGTTAAGCAAGGGGTGGGCTTGTAACCTGGAGGTGCAGGTTTGATGGAGGAATAACCTGAAGACATTGGTCTTGTTGGAGGTGTAACCTGGAAACTTGCTCTTGTTGGGGATTAGCCTAGAGACTACAGAGGTTCTACCAGCACCTGACTAATACAGATAGATATATTCATAGCCAACCATTGGACTGAGCTTGGGGATCCCAATGGAAGAGCTAGGGGAAGGACTGAAGGAGCTGAAGAAGATTGCAACCCCATAGGAAGAAAAACAACATCAACTAACTGGACATGCCAGAGCTCCCAGGAACTGAACCACCAACCAAAGAGTACACATGCAGGGATCCATGGCCACACCTGTTGAGGTTTGATGCTCCAGTATAGGAGGATGCTAGAGTAGTGAGGCAGGAATGGGGTGTGATGCCAAAGCTTTTAAATTCAGACTCCACTTTAGAGAACCTGACCTAAGTTTGAACTCAGGTAGACTAACAGCCTGGTATTTAGCATTAGTTTCCAAGTTATCTACCAACAGAGCCTGAGCCTAGCTCTAGTCTCTACCTCAAGGCCTTTGTCTTCCGGTTTCAAAGGAGGATAGCATTTGAAATGTAAATAAATAAATTAACCAATTAAAAATAAAGCTACAGTTATCAGAGAGAAAGGAACTTCCCTTGAGGAAATGCCTCCATGAGATCCAGCTGTAAGGCATTTTCTTAATTAGTAATCAAGGGGGAAGGGCCCAGCCCATTATGGGCAGTGCCATCCCTAGAATGCTACTTCAGGGTTTTATAAGAAAGCAAGCTGAGAAAGACAGGAGAAGCAAGCCAGTAAGTAACATCCCTCCATGGACTCTGTATCCCCTCCTAAACTACTTGAGTTCCGATCCTGACGATTTTTAGTGATGAACAGGAATGTGGAAGTGTAAGCTGAATAAAACCTTTCCTCCCCCTGCAAAAGTTACAGACTTTCATTTTATTTATGCATTTATTTATGTATTTATTTATTTGTGGTGTGGTGTGCGTCATATGTATGTATGTATATATATATATATATATATATATATATATATATATATATATATATCCGATTTATATATAAATTGAAAAGATATTCTTCTCTCATATAATACATCCTGACCACGTTTCCCCTCCCTCCACTCCTTAGGCTCCCTGCCCACCTATTCTCTTTCCCAGATCCAATACCCCACCATTTCACTTCATAAAGGTGCAGGCCTCCAAGAGACAACCAAACAGGACAAAGCATGCTACAATAAGACAAGGCTAAAGTCCTCATATCAAGGCTGGACAAGGCAACCAGTAAGAGGAAAAAACATTCCATTCCAAGATCAGACAAACTAGTCAGACACACACAAATCCCACCATTAGGAGTGCCACAAACCCAGCATGCTAACAGCATTAACATGTATAGAAAGGACCTAGTACAGACCCATGACAGCTCCGAGCTTCCACTTCAGTCTCTGGATGAACCTATGAGCCCTCCTTAGTTGATTCAGTGTGGCATGTTCTCTTGATGTCCTCAGTCCCCTCTGACTGCTAAATCTTTATCTTCCTTTCTATGACCTCCTAGAGGAGGAACTGGATAAAGAACCCCAACCTAGACATTCTAGCACAATGTCTGGTCTGACTGTGTGTCTCTACACCTGTTCTATCTGCTGCTAGTATAAGCCTCTCTGACTATGACTAGATAAGGCACCAGTCTATGAATACAGGAGAATATCATTAGGGACTCATAATTGAAGTCAAACTCTCTGAGTTGTGCCTCCCCAAGTGGCCCATGCCCTGAGGCAGGGCAGACAAGAGATCAATAACCATACAAACATAAATCAAGAACCATTAAGTAGGTTTTTAGTGTGGGAATTTGAGAACAGAGGTTAGGGTACCTATTCTCTGGAGATATTATGGAGGAAAAATGAATTAACATAGTTGTTAAAAAATGAATTAACATAGTTGTTAGAAATTTGGACATAAGCATAGAAATAGAGTAAAAAATAAGTTGCCTATGTTTTATGAGGTCAGCAAATCAGAAGAAAATAACTGTATAAATTAAATCACTTATCCCAGCAGTAAAAGTTTCATATTACCATATTAAAATATAAAAAGCCAAGAATAATTTAACATGTTCTAAAATCAATAATATTTTAACATATCCTTATCAAAAATAAGAAAGTAGCAAATAATGTCTGAAAGAAGAGTGCTCTAGGTATATTCAAACAAAACAAATAAAAGAAGATTTATAAATTTTAGAAAAGACAAGGATTCCAAGTATGTTTTCTTGAGTTCCCATTAGAGTAATATATATGATCAATGATTTTACAACTTTTAATATTACAAGTATGGTTTTATATCAAATATGATAGTCATAGAAATGAAAATTGAAAATGACAATTGTTTTTCTTTACTTGAGATTATATACAAGTTGTAGTGAAAAATCCAATAGCAATATTGCTCAGTTATGAAAATAGCTGGGATGTTACAATGAATAGTATTGTAATCAGATGTATAAATTCTCTCCTTAAAGAGTCATATTCAACATTAAAAAAAAAGTAATGAAATCTTAGTTCATAATTGTGTATATTTGAGTCCCACAATACTGAGGACTCATTTAATATTAATGTGAAGATGTTAGCTTTGGAAATCTAAGAAATGTGTGCAAGGGAAATGAATGGTCATGAAATACATAAGAATTCGTTGTAATTTGAATCAGCTACCCACAGTCTGACAATCAGGCAAATAGGAAGACAGTAGAACTTAATGTTCATCTGCAAATACTTGGGAAGAAGACTGAAATGAATTGAGTGAAAGGCAGGTAGTGCTAGATATCATCACTAAAGGATTTATTGTTTTAGTATAAATCAATGGTGTGTTTTCCATTTTGTTTGCTCTGGGAAGTAGAATTATACAAGAGGTGATTTCAGAGCATTGCCTGACAAAAATCAGGCACTTACAAAGACATTAAACATTAGAAAATTAATCTTTGTTATGACATCTAATCCTGAATATGATAGTGACTCATGTATAGTTAGCCTCTGAAAACTACCTCTTCTCATTTGGAAAAAGAATAGGTGATATTTTAATACATATATGTTCTGCATGAAACTTTGCAATGAACTTGCTCCTCCTTTGCAGTAACTACAACTACAATGTCCTTAGGTTCATCATTGATCTCTTCAGCTGTTCTGTAACTCCGAAATCTCAAAAGTGTTCTATTTTTGTTCAGAGTATTCCCATATCATTTAGCACATTGGAAAGTGAATTCACTATCAAATAGCGTAAACTGTAGTTTCATATAATAGAGCTTTGAAATCTGCTCTGTTGAAATCTGCCTGTAGATAAGTGTTTTGGCCTTTGTTCTGTAACACAGAAAGGGTCTAAACATGTGGAAGAAATCATCAGAAATGTGAACAAGATTTTATTCCTAGACATATAAATGAGCATATTCTGGACAACAGCAACGTTATCAGACAAATACATCCTCCATCTGGGAATCACCCTGCTGTTGTCCAGTTGCTTGGCATTCATGCAAGTCAGTGTCTGCCAATGCAAAGAAGCAGTATCCATTGATCTTCTTTTCACAGAATAGTCAGCCAAGGATGCCTATGTTATAGCCACTGCTGCTACTCCTCTGGGTGAATGAGTCCAGCAACATGCCAACCTCATAAATGGGTATTTCAGATACAGCATTACCTATATTTTCACCTGACTCTTAACTTTCTTTCTAGGGAAAAGTAGAAAGATCAATTCCAGAGCATTGTATATCACATGGAAGTCATGGAAAATCAAAAGTGCACTGACTTATTGATCCCATCTCTGAACTTATTACTGTATCTGAAGCCCTTCCCAGGGCTCAGTGTATTTACACAGGAATTCCGATGTCCCTTTGCTATTGTAAAGTCACGTTTTCTCTTTTTCTGCAACAACATCATTATCCCATTTTATAAATATTGAAATGCAATGGCAAGCCTAATACTTATGTTTACTTATGTTTACACCCAAACAATTAGGTTTTTTTTTTTTTTAATGTGTACATGATCTGAAAACACTCAGCATCAGTTATGGAAGTGAAATAATCTCAGGGATTGAGACTCGTGTTTTATAAGGGTTGTTTTGATTTGCATTTTCCTGGTTATTAAGGATGCTGTACATTTTTTCAAGTGCTTCTTGGCCCTTCAGTATTCCTCAGTTGAGAATTCTTTGTTTAGTTCTGTACCCCATTTTTTAATGGGGTTATTTGAATTTCTGGAGTTCAGCTTCTTGAGCTCTTTGTATATATTGGATATTAGTCCCCTATCAGATTTAGGATTGGTAAAAATTCTTTCCCAATCTGTTGGTGGCTTTTTATCTTCTTCACAGTATCTTTTGCCATACAGAAGTTTTTTTTTTTCAATTTTATGAGGTCCCATTTGCCAATACTTGATCTTACAGCACAGGCCATTGCTGTTCTGTTTAGGAATTTTTCCCCTGTGCCCATATTTTCGAAGGCTTTACCCACTTTCTCCTCTATAAATTTCAGTGTCTCTGGTTTAATGTAGAGGTCTTGGATCCACTTAGACTTAAGCTTTGTACAAGGAGATGAGAATGGATCAATTCTCATTCTTTTACATGATAACCACCAGTTGTGCCAGCACCATTTGTTGAAAATGCTGTCTTTTTTCCACTGGATGGTTTTAGTTCCCTTGTTGAAGATCAAGTGACCACAAATGTGTGAGTTCATTTCTGGGTCTTCAATTCTATTCAATTGTTCTACATGTCTGTTGCTGTACCAGTATCATGCAGTTTTATCACAATTGCTCTGTAGTAAAGCTTGAAAACAGGCATGTTGATTCCCCCAGAGGTTCTTTTTGTTGTTGCTGTTGAGAATAGTTTTTGCTATCCTAGGTTTGCTATCATAGTACCCAAATTTGTCTGAGAAAATTTCCAAACAGGCTCAATAATATTTAAAGTAATCATATAAAATAAAAATTCAGTATCAGGATTTACTCACCCAAATTTCTGTAGCTTTCTTCGGGGCTAAGTTCAATGAGTTTTTCAATAACTTAATGTACTTATTTAATGATCACCATTTCATTATAAAATAAAGATTTTTCTTTAGTAGTCTTTGTACCTTACTATGTTTAACTTATAATATTTGATTTTCATAAAATTTATTATACAAAATTATAACAAATTGCAGTTATTTTCTGTAATTCTAACATTATATCAAATATGAGAAATCTAAAGGGATAAATATTAACTGTGGGGTTTCCTACCCACTCACAAGATTCCAGAAATAATGACTCTGAATTAATGCTTAGGCCATAAGCTATGGCTTGTTCCCTGACCAACTCAAAACTTAATTACCAATTTACTCTATTCTTTGAGAGCTACAAGACCCTTCTTTGATTCAATACCAGAATTCATCTTCCTTGGTGAATGTCACACCTTTTAATCCTGCCTTAGCTCATTCCCAAATCAGTATTTTACTTACAACAAATGCTTTTACACACTGCAGAAGAGATTACCTTTACAATAAATTGCATATATTTTCTTATATGTCTTTTAATGTCTATATTAAAAACTATTATATCTGTTAATTTTAGCACATATGCATATATTTCTTTCAAAAATGATTGTTTTACTGGAGTAAATAGCTTTCAGTGACTAAATCTATACCTGCAATTTTCAGGAGGTGCTATTTGGATGTTGAGGCACTTACTGTCCAATCTAACATTTATCTGGTAAACCATCTTAATCTAAATGATAACAATAAATAAACTTGCAAATGTTCAAACCCATATTTATATACACACAAAACACACACTTACTGCTAGGTGGTTCTTAGATAATTTAGATTCCACATTCTGATGTATATCTTTGACTTTGGACACAAAAGTTGCTTAAACACGAGAGAGAAGTATGTGTCACTGATACAACTCAGGCAAGCATGATGAGGGTCTTCTTCAAGCCTCAAGAGCAGCCAACTGAATGAGTCAATTGAAGTAACTAAGTAACTCTACAGAGAGATTACTTACTATAGGAACCTTGACCTAGAACATATATCACTGTCAGACTTCCACTCTTTGGAAAGCCACCTGGGAAGTGATGGAATCATTCTAGAAAGAAATACATCTTTTGTTTCATTTTTCTTTTCTGAAGCTTACAATTAACTATTGTAGTAATTGCTGTCAGTATGGTTGTAGCAACTATATTCATAAAGAAACAAGCCTTCATGACTGATAATCTAACACATGCTGAAAGGTAAGTGGATGGCCACTCATTGAGCACTAGAGAAATGGGATACAATATAATCAGCATTTATTTGAATTGTTCCTTCTGCTATGCTGCGTTAAATATCTAGGATTGTCATATGTAGAGAAAAATCAATTAAAGACAATCTTTCAAAAGTCCTTATATGAGCTTAGCATTTTTAGTCCACCAAACAATTAAATTATAATAAAATAAAACTATGGGTCATCAACATATCAACATGGTTTCACTTAAGCCAGAGGGAAACATTTCAATAGTTGCTTTTCAGGGATGTGTTCATTGATTCAAAGGAAGAAATGCCATGACTTGTGTAATCTTAAATCTTCATTTGCATGACAGATTTGCCAGGGATATAAAACAGGTTTTTTTTTTTTTTTTTTTTTGGCTTCTTTAGTAAACTTACCATGAAATACCTGGTTGTGTAGATTCTTTAATAATAATAATAATAATAATAATAATAATAATAATAATATTAATAATAATAATAAATCCTGTAAGCTGGGCGTGGTGCATGCCTTTAATCCCAGAACTGGGGAGGCAGAGGCAGGTGGATTTCTGAGTTCGAGGCCAGCCTGGTCTACAAAGTGAGTTCCAGGACAGCCAAGGCTATACAGAGAAACCCTGTCTCAAAAAAAAAAAAAAAAATCCTATAAAGTGGTCCCATTAGGAAAGCCAACAGTCTATGCTTATAAAATCAAAAAGGAGCTAGGAACAGCAGCAATATCAGGGGCAGTAGAGTAGCAGAAACAGTGGAGAGGTCCCTGGAAAAGCTCCAAAAACAGGAAGACGAGATGGCTACCACAAAGCAAAGTAAAAAACAGAGCCTCAAAACTACATGGCCAAGAACAACAACAGCAGAACATTGGCAATTAATGAACCAATGTGCCTCCATCTTAGGTTTAAGAGCCATCCTATAGTAAATACAATCTTGTTTCCTTCCTGTTTATGATTAAATCTGTTTCTACAGGAGTGGGTTTTAACTACAGATAGTTCTGTAATTACTGTTCCAAGAGAAGGCAACTAGATGAATACTTGAACAAGTTATAGCCTATTTGCAACCCTACCTTCATTTCAAAATATTATTTTAACCATCTATCACTATTTTCTTATGGCTAACTGCTGTTATGGCTAACTATGGCCATCTTACAATCATGTCTTTGTTGTAGGAAGCAATTATGACTAACTTATTGTGCGTATGTTCTGCTCCTTTAACACAACCTATTTGTGCCCATTTCAAAACACCACACCCCTGAGCTATTAAAAGTGCTGAGTTATTAGCACTTTTGTGAGGAAGTGTTTTCTTCCTCACATCCAATGTGACCCCTTGAACGTCATCTTGGGGGGGGGGGGGTCGGTAATATCCTGTGTACACGATAAAATAGTCTGCTTTAATTAAGTACTTTATTTAATTTATCCATGATGATTTGGGTCAGTGGTCTTTCTGAGTGACTCTTTGGGATTAACAGAAACTTCATCCCAAGTGGCAATGATTGTGACAGCAGACATAGCAACAACAAGTAACTGAACAGCTTCATAACAGAGCAGCAAGGGTCAGGAAGAGTGGAGACCAGCAAATAGAACTAGAAGAAAGGTGGTCAGCTGAAGTAAAATAATAATAATAATAAAAAAAAATCACAGAAAGCTAAAAGAATGAGAAAAACTTGAGGGCCTGAGCATTTGGAAGAATTCCAGAGCATTCAAAAGAAGTGTCAAGTCTTTGGGGATAAGGATCTTTGACAGCCCAGGATTGTTTACTTTTGAATTCCTATTATTAAGTTTGTGATCCTTGTAGATTTAAAGATACAACTGGTTAAATAGCAAGCACTGGATGGGTGCTTTTAGCCTTAGAAGTTGCCACATGCTGCTGTTCCTGCCTGAATGCAGTCACTGCTTGCTGCTGTCAAATGTGTGGAGAGATATAGGTAGTACTAAAACCAGTATCTGAAGAGATTTTTTTTTTCCTTTGCTTTTGCATAACGGCAGAAATGTTTAGCAATGGAACCCAGTCACCCAATCAGAAACTGCAGTATTAAGGGACAAACTTTGGGAATTCAGGTAGAATGGAAAATTGGGAATAATTGTCATCAAATATGTTAGATTTCTAAAGCAGTGTAATGAGTCAGGAGGTAGAAAGAGCCAGAAAGCTTGCCTTCAACAGACAGGAGTGTTTATTAGCATACACACTGATACATAGCCTCTCTTCCCTGGGATATTGAAGGATCTGTCAAAGGAAGAAGCTCTAACTGGGATTGTTTATACAGGCAGGTGAGGAGCTTGGGGATGAAGATTATTTTTGTTGCTGGAAATATTGAAAAGGAACTGCCAAGTTCCTGAGCTCCATCCAGATACTCTTTGCCTGCCAGCTCTGCTGCCTCCTATGCTAGCACCATGCAGCGACTGATCACAGTCTTCCCAGCTCTGGTTCACTGTCTCAGTGCTGCCTGTACCCTCTCAGCCATAATCCCCCTGTGGTCAGCAGTCCCACCTTCCATTAACCCAGTAAAACAAAACTCTAGAAACTTACAATTAATCAGTCAGATTTATATCTCAATGAATTCTCAATTCACAACATGCCCATGCAATACTTTCAGAGCCAGTAGATAATAATAAAAGCTGCCTACCTAAGATTTTGATCTTAGCCATTCTGATTGGTGTAAGGTAGAATGTCGGGGTCGTTTTGATTCCCATTTCTCTGATCACGAAGGACTTTGAACATTTCTTTAGGTCAAGTACACTGGAGCTTCTTCAGGTATGAATTCTTGGTTTAGTTCTATACCTCATTTTTTGATTGGGTTCTTTGGAGTTTGGGTGATTAACTTCTTAAGTTCTTTATATTTTGGATATTAGCCCTCTATTGGATGTGGGGTTAGTGAAGATTTGTTTTCCCAATCTATAGCTTGTCGACAACTCATGTTGGAGAGGATATGGAGAAAGAGGAACACTCCTCCATTGCTGATAGTATTGCAACTAATCTGGAAATCAGTCTGAAGATTCATCAGAAAATTGGAAATAGATCTACCTGAAGATCCATGCCACGGGGCCACATGTTCCACTATGTTCATAGAGTCCTTATTTGTGATAGCCAGAAGCTGGAAACAGCCTAGGTATTCCAGGACAGAACAATGGATACAGAAAATGTGGTTCATTTACTCAGCTATTAAGAATGAGGACATCCTGAGTTTGGCAGGCAAATGGCTGGAATTAGAAAATATCCTGAGTGAGGTAACTCAGACTGAAAAGGACATGCATTATATGTACTCACTAATAATTGGATATTAGCCAATAAATAAATAAACAAACAAACAAATAAATAAACAGAATGCCCAAGAAACCCACAGAGCTCAAAAGGGTCAACAAGCTGAAATGCCCAAGTGAGGATGCCACAGTCACACTTGGGAGAGAAAAGAAAGCAATCACAAGTGGGGAGGGAGGAAAGGACATGGGAGGGAAATTGGGAGGGTGAGGGGAGTAGGGGGGAGAGAGAAACCTGATCTGATATTGGCTGAGGGAAAAAGACTGAGGCCCTAAGGGTCAGCAAAAAGAATGGAAACAGGCAACCTCAGGAAATAGGACATTGCTGTGGACCCTCTGGAGTGCACCGGAGACCTGGGAGGTAAGAGACTCTCAGGATTCAAAGGGAGGGACCTTAGATGGAATGCCCTATGGTAGAGAGAGAGAATTTATAGAGCTCAGATCCAGCAGGAAGAGAGGGGCATCAAGTGAGAGTCGGGGTTGCCATTCCACAGTCACATCTCCGATCCATAATTGTTCCTGTCTGAAGGAATTACAGGGATAGGAATGGAGAGGAGACTGAGGAAAAGAAGGTCCAGCAACAGGCCTAAAGTGGGATTCAGCTCCAGGGTAGGTCCCAAGGCCTGACACTATTACTGAGGCTATGGAGTGCTCACAAAAATGGACCTGTTATGACTACCCTCCAAAGAACTCAACAAGCAGTTGAAAGAGTCAGATGCAGATATTTACACCCAAACAATGGACAGAAGCAGCTTACCCCTGTTGCTGAATTAGGGAGGGAATAAAGAAACTGAGGAGAAAGGCAATCCTGTAGGAGGACCAGCAATATCAATTAATCTGGACCCCTGTGATCTCCCAAACACGGGACCACCAAACAGACAGCATATACCAGCTGATATGAGGCCCCCAATACACATAGAGTAGGGAACTTCTGGGTCTATGTTCATTCAGAGATTATGGACCTAACCCTCAAGAAATTGGAGGCCCCAGGGATTTTAGAGGTCAGATGGGGTGGGGTTGGGGGCGTCCATGTGGAGACAGGGGACTAGGGAGGAGGTGTGGGATGTGGAACAGCTGGAGGGTGGATTGGGGATGGCAGGAATGGAATATGGAGTGTAAAAAATTAATGTAAAAAAATAAAAAATAAAGTAAATTAAAAATAAAGGAAATACATATGGTTTCAATGATGATGGTGATGATGATGGTGGTGATGATGATGATGATGATGATGATGATGATGATGATGATGATGATAAAGCTGCCCACCTAGATCAGACAAGTTATCCCAATTATTCTGTCCCTATAGGATATTCATAACTAACTGTCGCTATTTAAAACCATGTGGGATCAGGACCTTCTTCCTGTGTGCCCTCTATCTTGCTCCTTCTCCTTCTCTCCTGAGGTGCTTTCTGTCTCTGCAACTCTTAGCTCCACCTCCCTTTTCATGTCCAATCACAGACCTCCTGCTGTACTAGTATTTTACTCTAATTGGATAAGGAATATCCTGCCACATATTTTTGCAGCCATATCCCATACTTCTCTCCTACAGTCTTATCTTCCTGAACCTTTTTGACCAAGCCAAGAAAGACTACCTGTGGAGGCAGGCTATTGCCATAAGCATTCCTTACTGTGACGACCCATAAGGCTGACCCTGTTTTATAACTAAGACACTCTACTAAAGTATACTGACAATGCTAGCAATGCTGTGAATTTAATGTTTTCAATTCTAGCTCTTAGTTCAGTGTCTACGGATCATTTGGGATTTGCCATGTAACAAAGCTATTCTCTTTCCAGGTTACTGTATAAAGAGAATATAATAAGTGGGCCGAAGTGCTACTGTGTGGACACGTTTATTGGGGCACTATAAATAAGATAGAATTGATTTACGAGCCCACAAAGAAACCAAGTGTGGCAGGTAAGGGGATGATCTTATTCAAATGCATAGCATATTTAAAAACTGTTGTATGGCATCCTTTCACTTACAGATAACCTTGAACTGAAGAGCATTTTACTAAATGAAATAGACTGAGCAAATAAAGACAGTACTGAAGTCTTTGTCTCTTTATGTGGAATTTAGAAGTGCAAAACAACCACAACAGCAAATACTAGATGTTTGGAAAACATCTACTATGGACAAAGTTGCATTTGAACAACATGCTTGTACAAAGGTGTGGCAATACTAACCAGAATCCCATATACATGTGTCAACTAATTAATATTAATGAAAATGTAATTTAAAATAATCTGTATTCAAAAAGAAATACTATCACATGTAAAATTGTATATAAAAAGAAGAAATATTTCCTCTATTTCAAGTGAAAACTAAATTCTCAAAAACTTATTTTTTATTACCCTTCCACACTTTGGAAAACAGTAAAGTTCTGTTTCTTAAACTTATGTAATTTGTACATGTCTTACAAATAACTTTCTTTTCTATGTCCTTTTCTGTCTGGTTACAGGTTTCATCCACATGCTGCATTTCTTAATTTCTTTATGCCAAATTATTCATCCATAGTGTATTTTCTAATTTTCATTATCCATTTGTAGCAGATGTACATTCGAGTTGCTTATGGCTTTTTAACTAATAATTAGCAAACCATTACTGTTACCATTGAATCATTGGATAAGTTTTTTTGTTTTTTTCATTTTACTATCTGATGGTCTGCCAAGTGCTTTCTCCACAGATGCAATATTTTACATTTCTATCAATGGTGTGCTCATATTCTACTGTTCAAAAATGCTTGTCAACACTTGTTCTTTCCTTTCTCTGTCATTTTTTCACTGTACTAATGGGCACCCACCAGTCATACTATAACTTAACTTACCAAATCTAATTATGTGAAAACATGTTTTTGTGCATTTGTTAAAGTGAATTTTAATTCCCTCTTTTCATTTAAAAATAAATGGCACATTAAAATAAATACCAAAATGATCCTCATCGTATATAATTATATTGAATATAAATTGATATGTTATACTTCTCAATGTAAACCAAATAAAGCATGTGTGTGTGTGTGTGTGTGTGTGTGTTTGTGTGAGTGCACGTGTAAATAAATAAAAAAGATGAAAAGAAAGAAAGAAATATTGGACAGGAGAGAGGAAGAATCTGGTATGTGTGGAGTAAACAAGAAAGGGTAATGGAAGAGAAGGTGATGGATGTATATGATATACATTTATGAAGATATCCTAAGGTAACCCTGTATCTGTTGTGCTATATATTCATGTACATGTATATGCATGTGCATTACAAGACTGGCACATATTTATTTCCTAGGAAAAAAATACACATGTTAGAAGAGTTTATAAAGCATAAAGGGACGGACTATTATAAAACAGGACACTGAACAAAGAAAGATGGCAAGAAGTCGGAAATGCTGGCTACAATAGTGTTGATAGTGAAGATTAAAGTACTTTCACTTTTCCTGAAAAATGTGAAATGAAAATAGCTTCACTTACATTCTTGTACCATGGTTTCTAGAGAGTAGTATACTTTAAAATGATTTAAAATAGAGTGGAAAACGGCTGTGATAAATCATGGGGCAGACAATACTTGCTGGGTATTTTATGGACCTCAAATGAACAAACAAGAATGGAATGTCACACAGTAACTTAGAATAGATCCATTGTATCACTGCAAATAGCACACTCTTCATTTCCTGGTATTTTTCCTATTTATCTCTGCATTCTAGGACAAAAAATACATCAATGCTTGTATTGTGTTTTATGTTGGACAAGTCATTTTAGGATTATTGTAGGTCTTACAGCAGTGGTTTCTCTAAGCCCATGAGCACTGTTTTGATCCTTTATTCTAAAATGTGCATCTCAAGGCCATCATTTTTGTAAATGTTTAGCACTCTAAAGAGTATTGCTCTTTCCTAGAACAGTTTCTCTTGAAATAGTAATGTTAGGGCTTTGGGAATAATTTAAGAGAGAGGGATGTGTTCTGTGGTCCAAGTATATTAAATTTATTAGATAAGATATTTGATTCAAAGAAGTATTCTAAACCACTGCTAAATCCCCTAGCCCTTATAAAATTATTGCCCTTTGGAGAAAGTTTGGATAGTAACTCAACATAAGAACAGAAACTATTTAAATAACAATGTCAGGCTTCTATCTATAATTCTTCTTCATATCTATGAATGTAGTTTTTTCCTTTGTCTGCAATCATTTTTATATTAGTAGATTTGGAAGTGAACAAACAAAATAAATAATTTAGTTTTTGCTGATCAAAGGCTAGAGGATGTTTATACTCATTGTTTCTTAATCACTTTGATATTTTATTATTGTTTTAGTAAATTCTTACCAGAGAGATGAGCTAATTCCTTATTAGAATTTCATTTAATACTTCAGAATAAAGAGAGGCTATCACGGCATGGGTTTTAGCATTAGAATGTGCTAAGATCCTTTCTCCTCTCTGAACACTGACAACCTTGGTCCCTACACTGTCATCTATTCTTTTCCACTTACTACATGCATTGTGAATATAACCATACAGGAATGTCACAACCTCTTGCTGTTTTTTGGATACTCTTAGTTGAGTCATCTGCATGCACGGAAGACAAATGTTTTATGCTTTTACATGCTGGCTGCAGTGCACTGTTAGCCGAGAGGATGAATGCAAAAGCAATGTATCAGTCAGTTGATGCTTCAGGGGTCTCCTTCGCCTACCACTATCATGAGTGAATGCAGCATTGAATAGGAACCATCCATCGAAGTGACAGAAGACGGATCACTATATAAGAAGGTCGACACTGAAGTCTCAATATCTTTAAGACTATCCTTTTCCTTATTTTAGGTGGTGGTAATGGGGAGTGATACCATATCCATCAATGGTCAATGCTGCTACTGAAAGTGCAAGCATCACTGACAGTTTTTTCTCTCCATCTTTGCTGCTTTCTGAATATTTTACACTTTGTTTTGTTTTGCTCATCTTTTCTTCTGACTTCAAGGTGAGGGAGGGTTCATGAGCTCCCCCAAAACCACACTGCTGAGAAACTGATGAGATCACTTTTCACGTGAACTTAGTGAACTTTTCTTAGGTAACTTCTGAAGAGACCAGATGGACCAGGCGACTTTTATCTGCCATCTTTTTTTTTTTTTTTTTTTTTTTTTAAATCAATAAAAATTTCTTTACGCCAAGCAAAATAGAAACAACTTTCTTATAATACAAAACTTTACTAACCAAATTTGTCTAGTCTATTCATTTTTGGTAACTTCTAATTCTAAATTATAATTTTGTGACTTCACTCAGGAGCCTTTAACACTGAAACTCCCTTGAAGCCTAATAACACATTTCCATCAGAGATTTCTTTTAAGAAAGTACTTAAGAGATTTCTAACCAGAGACAAGAAAGGCATTTGTCCTGGTTATATTTAGAGACCCTCACCACTGCCAAAATGCCTCTATGGTACTACTCCCAGTGAATAACATTTGGCTCTTCCTCAAAAACTCTAATATTCTATTATATATGCATCTCTGTCCACAAGTTTTAGCATGAAATATTCTCACCCATAGAACTTTTAAAATCCTTCCCCTCCACATCTGTTTTGTTCCATTTTAATTATCATTCTTTTACCTTATTGTTTTACTGTAAACTGAGCCACACTCAACCATCAGCACACACAGAATGCTGCACCATTTGAATTTTCTCTGCCCACTATCTTTGATTTCAGAACCTCACAAATATTCAGGACATAGGAAAAACTCAATTCTCAGTGTAAACTTGGGAAAAAGAGTAGCCCGTAATATCCATGCCATCATTAGAATGCTAATCTATCTTGAAATCCACTAAGTTCAATATGCCTGTTCATCATTGTTTAAATTCAGCTTTATTCTCCCTTTGTAAGGTATGGGCAACACTTAGACAAATGTTTGTCCAGAAAATTACAGAACTAAACTGTTTTTACGTCTCAAAAAGATATTTGTTTCTATCTGAAACATCATGATAACAGACCTTGATCTCTGCATTTTAACCATTGTAAAGGTATACTCAATGCCCAACAACAGTAAAGGTCGTTAAGCAATCACTACATCATGAATGAAGTTTATATTATACTCATCTTCATCTTTTCCAGAATTTCCTCACAAACTAGTTTCAAAGACTCTAGTGATCCATGGTTAGGACCCATTTCTTAGGCAATATCTTTCCGTGTTAATCAGTTCTGCACCGCTGTGACATAATGTCTCTAAGAAACAAAGAAGGTAATGAAAATTTTAATCAGTTCACACTTTCAAGGAACTTCAGGGAATCATAGTCAGGTAAGGGACAATCAATGGCCAATGAGCTCTGTGCACCATGTTGGTAGTAGCAGGTGGCAGAGGCAGTTCTATCATGGAATGACAGGATCAGGCTAGAAAGAGCAAGCAAATTAGGTGTCGAATATGAAACTCAAAGTCTTGTGTCTTTTGAATAGTTTCTTCATCTATTTCTGGATCACCATGATTTTGTAGGTCCAAAATAGCACTACCACCTGGAAACCAAATGGACACATGTGCAAACATTTTTTGACATCTACTGACATCCACTTCTATTGTTACTGATTGAAGATATATTATTACTGCACTTTGTATTGTTTAAAAAGTTTATGCCTCATTTTCTGATGATTGTGTATCTCATTATTTTTAGTAGTTCTAATTTCATGTACAATGAGATTTGTGCTATTATGGTAAATATGTTTGCTGTCAAGAAGTTTGTTGAAATGAAAGGCAGACAGAGAGAGAGGGGCAGAGGGGGGAGGGAAAGGGAGAGAGAGAGGGAGAGAGAAAGAGAGAGAGAAGAAAAGTGAAGGGAAGGGGAGGGGAGGGGAGAGGAGAGGAGAGGAGAGGAGAGGAGAGGAGAGGAGAGGAGAGGAGAGAAGAGAAGAGAAGAGAAGAGAAGAGAAGAGAAGAGAAGAGAAGAGAAGAGAAGAGAAGAGAAGAGAAGAGAAGAGAAGAGAAGAGAAGAATAACCCTTGAATTCTTTGAGTTTGAAAAATGTACCTTTTCAGAATTACTTATCTAATCTTGTCCAAAATGAATCCCATAAGACTCAAGTCTGGGCTGTTACTCCTTAGTTTGCACACACCAGTTTTTCTCCTATTCCTCATGAAACTCTTATCTATGTGGAACCTGCATGTGTTTCTCCACCGCCCTGAGATGTGAGGGCGGAGACAAGTCCAAAGAGATTTGCAGTGAGCTCCCTGTTAGGATCTGTCAGATGAGATGGTAGAGGGAGCCTGAGAGCCTATAGGAAGATCACTCCCACCTCTTCCTCTCCTGTTCTTTACAGGTTCCTGACAT
The DNA here is from genome assembly GCA_902729485.2 of Mus minutoides. NCBI lineage: Eukaryota > Metazoa > Chordata > Mammalia > Rodentia > Muridae > Mus > Mus minutoides. Next base: position 78,860 of record LR751030.1, read on the forward strand.
CAACACTTCTTCATCTTGTCAGCTAAAATTTATTTGATCTGGAAACCCAGCCCTGTCTTGTGTCTCAAATGACCTCTGGGATTCAGTCTACATTGCACACTGCATGCCTCTCACATATCCACATCACAGGGCTACCTCATATCTCCTCAGGCTTCTGATAGTGTAAATGTGCATTCATTCTTTCCCATAAATGCGTGAGCTTTCAACCATGGTGATTCTATTTTTGATTTTTTTCCAAGAATTCTATAAAATATTTGGAAGTAGGCAACCTGGATTTAAATATTCTTCCCTTCGACTAGAGAGATTACTTGTCAGCTAAGAGTTCTTGATATTCTTATAGAGTTTCAAGTTCAGTTCCCAGATCCTTGTAGGTTACCACACTATCACATGCATTAAGCAAATGTTAGGACCTCCTCTGGCCTCTACAGACACCTGCACAGATGCATACAGCTAGACACAAACAAATACACATATATGATAATCTTAAAAATAGGTCTTAAAAACAATACAATTCCTCTTTTTTTTTTTTTTTTCTTTAAAGGAGCATTAAAATGGTGGAGAAATTTTCTTCCCTCAAATTTTTGTCTTTAAAAAAGTCACAGAGGGGCTGGTGAGATGGCTCAGCCAGTAAGAGCACCCGACTGCTCTTCCAAAGGTGATAAGTTCAAATCCCAGCAACCACATGGTGGCTCACAACCATCCATAACGAGATCTGGCTCCCTCTTCTGGAGTGTCTGAGGACAGCTACAGTGTACTTACATATAATAAAATAAAATAAATCTTTTAAAAAAAAAAGTCACAGAGGAAATACTCTCAAGAGGAAGGTTGTGGATAGAAATGTGGCTTCATTTTCTTTCAGGAGGACAAGACTTAACAAAGTGTTTGGATCATGGTGAAATGTTTCCACTGATGTTGCTCCTGATGAAAGAAATCATGTTAGAAACAGAGACTTGATCAAATATTCCAGACGGTTCCATGACATTTTCCATGTATCTGAACAGTCATGTATAAACTATTGATATCAGAGCCAAGTGTGGAGTATCTTGGTCTGCAGAAGTGAGATATGACATTTACTGGCTCTGTTATACAGTTGCACATTTGAGCTTATTTCCCTTATCTTTCTAATATTTAATGTATGGCCTGAAAAGGAATGCCTTCACTTAGAATCTCAGCTGAGACACATCATAACACTTTATTGACAGTGTATTTTTCTCT